>JAJPUD010008643.1:41607-58819 GCA_023553655.1 Myrmecobius fasciatus | reverse complement strand
AAGAAGAAGAAGAAGAAGAAGAAGAAGAAGAAGAAGAAGAAGAAGAAGAAGAAGCAGCAGCAGCAGGGCTAGGATTTAAAGCCAGGGCCTCTACCCATATTCAATATTCTTTCCCATAAATCCCTCTGCTAATTCAATTCAACATGTACTTAAATTTCTAGTAGGCCCAAAGCATTGTGGTAGGTGCTAAGAATACAGAGATAAAGGTAATAGTCCCCCTTCTTTAGAACCTTAGAGGTTTCTGTGGTAATATGATGTATATGAATATAAGTATAATATTACATGGGGTAAAGAGAGAAAAAGAAAAAAACTATCAATTCTTCCACTTATACATGTATCCCTGCAAATTCTTCACAAGTATATAAAGAAGAAAAATTCAATTAAAAATAAATAAATGAAAGATATAAACATGAACTAGAAATTTTAAAAAAAAATCACTGGCTGATTTCCTCATTTCAGCTGCTTTATGTTTAAAATAACAATATATGGCAACTGGCCTGTGAAGTCTACAGTCAAGCAGGACAGAGTTGACTATGATCAAATAACTGCATCATTTCTACCTCCTTCTGTCAGCTTCAACTGAGCAATCCAGCCCAGTGACTGGAAGAGAAAATTGTCTTTGTCCTGCACATGCTGTATTTATCCCTCACGAATATCCACAAAACTCAGCAGGGATTTGGCTGAGACAGGAAGATCATTCCTTGCAGAAAAACTGGTAATAAATCTGGGAGGCTTTGTATGAGATCAGAAAGCAGCTTTCAGAATTTGCCGGAGGAGACTTGTATAGCCATGAGTAAGGAGATTATGTAAACTGTACAGGAACACTGAGAGAGCTTGCCGAAGAATTGCCAGAGTAAGGAAAGGTCTCTGTATTTTTGTGAGCAGAAGGAAGCTAGGAATTATAATGGGGTCCAGTTGTATACCCTTTTCCCCCTATAACATGCCAGATATCAAAAAAAAATAAAATACATGCATCTTTTCCTTAACTATTTTCTATTATGTATCAGTATAAAGGGGAAAACCATTGATCTCTATTACAAACTCACTTAAAAAATCTTAAATATATTTAAATCTTTTTTTCTTTGTATCACATTCATTTCAGAACTAATTCTCCTCTTAGCAATCATTTACATGGAGATAGTATTCTCTACTATCATTAAAAAAAGATTTAAAAAATTAGTTTCACAAAGTAACCAAACATAGACTCTATCTGACAGTATAGGCACAAATGTGTCAGTCAGTCAACAAACTTCTTTCCCTGTGTCAGATAGAATAACTTTCTTTTGAAAGGGAATCATAAAAAGAAACAAACAAAAGCTAAAACATTTGCTACACTTATAGAGGGTATTTTATAATAAAGGAGATAACATATAAAGAATTAGTATACTTCCATCATCTCCCTCGTCATCCCATTCCTCATATCTATAAAGAAAGGACAAAGGTCTGTTTTCTCAACTTTTCTCTGGGGCCCTGCTTGATAATTACAAACAGAGTTTTAGGTTTTATTTTTATTGCTGCTGCTGCAAATACACTTTAAATTGAACTTCAGTTCTCTGTATTTTAAAATATTACAATTTCATATTGCTTTCTGTAATCAAACTTTTGCCTATTGATACCTCCTATTTATAAGGGTTTTTTTTGGGGGGGTTGTGTGGTTTTTTTTAGTTTACCATGCCTTTTCTGTGAGTATTGCATGCAATAATTTCAGAAGAATGCTGGGAAGGTAGATGAGAACAATACTATGAGCCATATTTTACATATGAGGACTTTGCACCTCACATATCTTAAATGACTTGATGAAGATCACAAATCTAATAAATATCAGAGCTGGAGCATGAGCAAAGATCTTTAAATGCAAGTTCACACTTCACTATGTGCTCCCATACCAATTTTATGTATCAATAATCAATAAATCAATCAGTTTGTATAAAAAGCTATACTACAAGGTAAAAAGAGAAAAAAGGAAAGCATTCAAAAAAGAATAGGGAGAGAATATCAATAACATAGCACAGTGTTTGAAATATAGTAGTCTTTTAATAAATGTTTGCATAAAATAAAGAAGAGTGAAATGTGTAGAATAAAGTTGTATACAGCAAGAACAATATTATTTAAAGGAGAAATCTGATTAACTAAATAATTTTTACTATTGTAAATATCCAAATTGACTAATATTGATAATGGCAATATTTGTCCCACAAACAAAATCACGTGTATACATACACATATTTCTCCATTCTTTCAGAGAGTTTCACCCCCATACTCAATCATATTATTTCCTTTGAGGAAATATAATTGATTAATATAACAAGCCTAATTCAAGAATAAGAGAAGAGAAGAAATTTTAAGAGGAAAATATCTTTCTGGTTATTTTCATTTTATAGAAAACTTCTTTCTTCACAACTTTTTCAGAACATAAGATTCTTTCCAGGGCAGATTCCCAAAAAGGATGCAGTGCTCTTTCAGTAAGTAGATCCATTCCCCTGGGCTTGATGCACCAGCTGTAATTCTATAATCCATTGACCTAATATGACCAAGAGGATTCTTTTGAAGAGGCTTTAGTATATCAATGGGTTAGTTAGATAATGATAGGGGAAACATCTCATTAAATTAATTAAACAATTAGCAAAACTTGCAGCTGTAGTCTTTGAAAAAAGATACATATAGTGTTCATGAGGCAGACTATAAAGTTTCCAAGAATGGAAGTTTATAGAATCATTCATTTATTTGATAATTATTGTGAAAGCTAATAAAAAAGACTATTACTTAAAAATGATAATTAAGAGGCTCTTCTGTGTTCTTTATTTTTGCTAATGTCAAATATAATCATGAAATTAAATGTATATTGTATAATTTTAGATGGCTTTTTAGTTTGGTTGTAAGATGAATTTTGATAATTTAACTACTAATGAAATAGCAGAATTGGAGTTGCATCTCTAAAAAGAGATAGACAAAGCAAAAATCTTAGTTACTGTCAGTGGATGTATTTTTCTTGTTAGAAAATGTAAGCTTATGTTTTAAGAGGGAAGACACTGTTTTCACTCATTGAAAAGTCTTTCAAATATCTCCCTAATAAGGAAGTAACTATTTCTCTTGTTGTCAAAGAGTGCAGCTGTGGATTTTGCTAATTGCTCAATTAATCTAATGATATACTTTCCCTATCATTATCAAACTAATACATTTCAATACTGGAATTGAATTCTTCAATAAAGTGGTCTTGTTTTTAGTTGTGAATGTTGATGTACAAAATTGTATACATATTTATTATACTTTAATAACATAAAACTTAATATATCTCCATCTATGAATGGATTCAGTATAGCAAAAGGAGAAAAGTTGGACTTTGCCAAACCTTCCTTATATACCTGTCTTAATCTATTGCCCCAATACATATTCAAGCTGCCATCCCATAGTTACATGTTTCCAAGATCTCTCTATTTTCAAAGAACTTTTTTGTGAATACTAAGGTGATTGTATCTTCATAACTCTGAACAAAAATATAAAACTCACACAAGAGTGATATTTGATGTGGGGAATTTTGTTGCTCACAGTTAACTGTTTTGAAAGTTGACACAGAAGACTTTGTTTTCCTTTCAAGTACTAAATAAACTGTGCCCCAAAACAAAATTCCACATACTGTCATAAATAGAGGTTTTCAGTAAAACTATTTTTTCTTCATTAAATTTTAGAAAAAAATTTAAAAGGTGACTCATGCTACAAATATGTAGACTTGTCCTACACCTATCAGATTAAAAATTCTTCATATACTGGAAACATGTCATAGATGCAAACAAACATATATGCAATATGGAATACAAGCATGTATTGTGTATAACACGTGTGTGCATATGTTGCCTATTTTTTCTCTCTGTGGGTGTATTTTGTACATATACCCCATAACATGTAGGATACAGTTGTATCACAAATGCTTAATGAAAACATGATATGTCCTAATCTCTTCCTTTCTGTGTTTTCTGCTATATCAGTCAGCAGGATTAGTGGCAAAAGAGTTAACTATAATGCCATTTTAATTACTTTTAGGATTAAGAAGGTCTTCCTCAAGTCTTCCACCAATTTTTCTTGCTGTAATATGATCCAATGAGTCCACTTCTTCCTGTTTTGTTCTCATGGAAACAAAAATTAGCTGATCAATATTCCTTTGTTCAAACCCCAAATTAAATGCATTACACTGAGGTTTTCTTTTCACTACATTACATTAAAATCAAATTAATTAGCTTTTACTGCATGTGATTTTAACATTAAAAAAATTATCCAAGTGACTTAATCAACAAGCATTTATTAACCATCTACTGTGTGACAGATACTGTGGTGATGAAGATAAACATGCAAAAAAAAGACAGAATCTACCTTCAGATAAACTACATTCTCCTGTAAAGAATGAAATATTGTTTATTGATAAGCAAATACAGAATATCTACAAAATAAATAAGTTTTGGGAGGAATGGTAAAGCAGGAAAAACTTGTTGAAGAACATATCTTGTGATTTATTGTTGACTGAAAATGAAAGTTCCAAAAGGCAAAGAGATGAGGATAGAGAGCACTGGAAATCAGCCTGTACAAATGCATAGAGGCAAGTGAGAGAATGGCATACACAGAGAAATAACAATTAGGCCAGACTGGCTAGAATATAAAATATGCAAGAGAAGGATTATGCGTGTACTCAGATTTTATACATGCTGAAGTTAAATTGTGAAGTGCTTTGAATCATGCTCACATGCATATATACAAACATTTGAAAATATATGCATATACAAAATATATACATAAATGTATGCATACATATTTATATATGTATGCATAAAGAGTATTAAACACATATATGTTTTGCATGTTTTATATGTTTAATCACTGATTAGGAAATATTTTAGAAGTAAAGAGTATTTTAAATAAAACTTTTCTGCTACATTTCCTCAAACTATTTCCTAAATTCTACATTTACATTAATAACCCATTTGTTAGACTTAAATTATACTTAATTTTTCATAACATCACTAAATAATTAAAACCACTAACCAAGACTGAAAGAAAAATATTCAGTGTATGGATTTTTAGAATGAAATCAAACTTTGAAAGAGACACAGAACACTCTTTAGGGAGAAAAATAGCAAATTTATTTCAAACTCTTCTGTTGAAACTATAGCAGTGGTTGTGCCAAGAGATTAAAGAGCAAAAGGACCCACTTAAACATTATTAGAGTTTCAGCAATAGAAAAACATTGTCATACAGGTCAAAAAATTCACATAATTTGTGGTCATCTTGAAAACTATAGCAGATAGAAAATTTTTACCTTCATTTTCTGACCTTATCTGCCAGATTGAACTGTCTGTCTTTTTATAATAAAGAAATGGGATTTGAAAGTGAAAAACAACAACAATAACAACAAACAAACTCAGTCAAGAAAAATTGAAAAGCTAAATCTTTATGCATAACCCATAAAGAAAATCATGTTATTATTCTGTCTGTTTTTGATTCCATTGAAGTTATTGCTTTGTCAACTATGACTTTGGGTCAGATCCTGCCCACTTTTTGCATACACCATTCAAAAATAAAGCTATATTTTATCATCACTGCCATCATTGTTGTGAATCATCTCTATGATTTGTTTCAGAATGCCAATACTGAAGTTCTATGGGAAATATTCTGGTATGAGATGAAGAAAATACATTTGGAGTCAGGAGATATGAATTCTAGTGCTGGATCAGCCTGGAATTGTTGTCAGTCAATAAATATTAAGTGCTTACTCTGTGCCATATATTGTCCTAAATGCTGGAAATACAAAAACGTGCAGGGAAACGAATACCCGCCCTCAAAAATACTCCCCTCCTTCATTGGTGGAACCATCAGGAAAGGAAGCTTAAAATGTTTATATGTGGGAGACAGAGTGATAAAAGTTTATCCAGAGGAAAGAGGCATGTTGGAGGAAGCTCTGAGTTTAGATTGGAGAGGAACCAGTTACAGAAAAGGATGTCATGGGCAGAGAAGTGGATGCCAGTCAGTTGATAATCTCCTATATGCTAGGTACAGTGAGAGACAAAAAGAAATAAAAAACAGTGCATAATATAAAAGAGCTTATACTCTAATGAAATAAGATAACCCACAAAAGGAAACTAAAGAGCGGAGTAGAGGAACAAGGAGAAGGTATCTAATGAGAGGGTATGCTGGAATTCCAGAGATGTCCAAGAGCAATATAGATAGTGGGAAAGGGAGGAAAATGGCTGAGCCCTCCTAACCTTAAGTCAGAGGGTCTAATCAGAGGGAGACAGAGCACTGCTGAGATGTAGTCAGTTAAATTCAATCTAGCAATGATAAGTTTCCTAAGTCCAATTAAGATATGTGAATTGCAATACTAGAGTGAAGCTTCAGAATAAAGAGCTGAGGAATGATAAAGGAGGTACAGTGTACAACCTGGAAAAGAATGATGTTGAAAATGATGATAATGATAATACCAATAATATTTATTTCTACTGCTTCACATTTTGAAGAACACTTTCCTTTCAAAAAAAAAAACTTACTAATTGAACAAGTGTAATTATCTCCATTTTGCAGAAGATAAACGATCTGGAATTTTAAGTGAATTAACTGTGAACATATAGATAATGAACATCTGAAGCATCATTTAAACACAAGGAGATTCATCTCAAGTTATACACTATTTTTCTCTTTCTGACCAAACCACTTATCTTCTCTGAGCTTTAGATTTCTCCTCCATGGTATGAAGAAGATTGATTGAAAATCTCTTATGGCCTAGGATAAGAGAATGTTATGGCCTACAGAAAATTTAGCAATTATCTAGCCCAGAAACCACACTTTATAGATGAAGAAAATGAGGCCCAGAAGAAACATCACATTGTCAGGTATTAAGTGACAGATATACAAATCCAACTATTGGACACTAATTCCAATATATTTTTCTACTCCATTTGACTACCCCCTCTCCCTTTGTCAATTGAAAATGATATAATTTCTTGAAATATCTTGCAACTAGTATTTCTTTTCTTTTTTTCTTTTTTTTATGTGTACAAATTATCTACACAATTCCCTCAGTGCTCCAAAGGAGGACTAAGCATGTATAGCATATGTTTTTCTTAAAATAATAAAAAAAAGTTTCTTCATTTTCTCATTTTATCCAAGAAGCATTACATCATAAAAAGCATTCTTCTGAATTCTGAAAATTTTGTTTTGTAGCTTTTGCTTCTATTCAGTAAACAACATTACAGTAGGGTTAAGTATCAATAGCAAGGAATTGCATGACTATCCAACATGTAACCTTGAGGGAATAGATCAAGGGAAATGTCAGTCAAATACCTGCCCTTTGCTATAGTTGCTAATTAATTTATGAACATTGACTTGGGTTGCAGATTTGTTAGTATACAAAGGAATCATGTTCCACCCTATAAATATCGTCTTGATTTAATGAGGCTTTAATAGGATTAAAAGGTTTTAACTTTATGACTTTATGTTTTTGATTACCACTTGTAGTATTTGTGATAGAGAACTTTATGGATTTAACTGTGGTTGAATGTCAAAGTGTGTGTGTGTGTGTGTGTGTGTGTGTGTGTGTGTGTGTGAAAATTCATGAATTAAAAACTGCTTTTGAGATAGCCTCAGTACATAAATTTTAAAAAAAATTTGTAGAGGTATAGGTTACAGTGACTTCATAGAACTTAGATAAAAACACAACACATACATCCAATTCACCATCTAAATAGACTACTATCTAGGAGGTGAATTTAACTTGACAGTCTTGATAGAGACCCAAACTTAGGAAGACCAAGATTGAAGTTCCACATCTATCTAATATATACTGAATGTGTCAGTCAGCCTGAGAAAGCAACTAAACTTCTCAGTGTGATAGCCATCTGAGCCTACAAATTGCAAAGGGCCTGTAAACTGACATTTGTAGAGAAAGTTTCGTTATTATTTAGTCCTCATATAATGAAATTACAGATTTATTCCTCCAAAAAAATTGCATACTATGTCTTTGCATGTGTGTATGCACTTTCCTATTGATATAAATCAGAAAAAAAAATCCCAAAACAGGATCTTTTTCTTCTATATTTTATCATTCTAATACTTTTGCTCTTTATGATTACAATGTCTGAAAGTAATAATGTAAAGCTGTGACTAAAAAATATTATGCTCATGATTATGCTATCTATTTCTTAGCACTCAGAAAACTAAAACCAACTTCTTAAATATGTAATTCTCGGGTTGTTGTATATTGTTTTCATGATCTGAGAAGTATCCCATAAACAAAGGGAATATTCTATTAAAAACACACATTAGTATGCATTATGATCATACATGACATACAAATAAAATATATTTTTAAATTAAAGTGGCCAAATATTAATTTTTTTAGTATTTAGAACTTTTAAAGAAAAAAAATGTGGTTCAGTTTGTTACCTTTCTGTAATTTTTTTCTTTGTTGGTGGTAGACTTTCTGCCTGCCCTTTTACTCTCTTTCTGCTCCCTGAAGATGAATTAAAATCTGTCCATATTCTTACAATTTTGCAATCAATTGACCTATTGGCCAGGAAACAAGTGATGATAGTAAGAAATGGTCCTTTTCATATTCCATACATGGCTGTGTGACATTGTTGTATATACATAGTCTATTAAATAATCATTGTTATAAAAGTCAACACTTAATAACCTTAATTTTATAAAGTATATAATAAAGTAATAAATCTCAAAGTTGTCTTAATTTGCATTTCTCTGATCAATAGTCATTTAGAGCACCATTCCATATAATTAAAAATGGTTTTAATTTCTTCATCTGAAAATTGTCTTTTCATATCCTTTGATTATTTATCAATTGGAGAATGCCTTGAATTCTTATAAATTTGAGTCAATTTTCTATATGGTTTTAACATGAGCCTTTTATCAGAACCCTTAAATGTAAAAATGTTTTGCCAACTTATTACCTCCCTTCTGATCTTGTCTATATTAGTTTTGATTATACAAAACTTTTTAACTTAATATAATCAAAATTACCTCTTAGGTGTTCAATAATGAGTTCCATTTCTTCTTTGGACACAAGTTCTTTCCTTCTCCATAGATCTGAGAGGCACACAATCTTATGCTTTTCTAATTTGCTTAATATATCACTCTTTATTCTAAATCATGAACCAATTTTGACCTTATCTTGATATGTGGTGTTAGATATGGGACAATTCCTAGTTTCTTCCATACTAGTTTTCAATTTTCCCAGCAGTTTTTGTCAAATAGGGAGAATTTATCATAAAAGCTAGGGTATTTGGGTTAGTCAAACACTAGATTGATATAGTTTTTGGCTATTTTACACGATCCTAACTTATTGCACTAATCATCTACTCAATTTCTTAGCCAGTATCAAATGGTTTTGATAACTGCTGCTTTATATTATAGTTTTAGGTCTGGCACAACTAGGTCACCTTCATTGGCATTTTTGTTCATTAGTTCCCTTGAAATTCTTGATCTTTCATTCTTCCAGATGAATATTGTTATTATTTACTCTAGGTCTGTAAAATAATTTCTTGGGAGTTTGATTGGTATGGCACTAAATAAATAGATTAATTTAGCTAGTATTGTCATTTTTATTATATTTGCTCAGCCTACCCATGAGCACTTGATATTTTTCCAGTTGATTAGTTCTGACTTTATTCATGTGGAAAATGATTTGTAGCTGTGTGCATATAGTTCCTGACTTTCCCTTGGCAGATAGATTCCCAAATATTTTATATTATCAACAGTTATTTGAATGGAATTTCTTTTTGTATCTCTTACTGTTAGACTTTGTTGGTAACATAT
This sequence comes from Myrmecobius fasciatus, assembly GCA_023553655.1. Classification (NCBI taxonomy): domain Eukaryota; kingdom Metazoa; phylum Chordata; class Mammalia; order Dasyuromorphia; family Myrmecobiidae; genus Myrmecobius; species Myrmecobius fasciatus. The sequence goes on along the minus strand of JAJPUD010008643.1, from coordinate 49,009 downwards.
ACAAATGCTGACAATTTATGTGGATACATTTTGTACCCTGTAAATTTGCTAGTTGTGAATTGTTTCTGGTAATTTTTTAGTTGATTCTCTAGAGTTCTCTAAGTATGCCATCATATCTGAAAAGAGTGATAATTTGTTTTTTTCATTATGTGCTCTAATTCCTCTTAATCTTCTCTTATTGCCAAATCTAACAATTCTTATATAATATTAATAATGATGGTGAGAGAGGGCAACATTATTTCACACCAAATCATATTGGGAGTGGTTCTAGTTTGTCCCTATTGCATAAGCTGCTTGCTGGTGCTTTTAAATAGATGCTACAGATCATTTTAAGAAAAAGTCCATTTATTCCTATGCACTCTAGTGCATTTAATAGGAATGGGTGTTGGATTTTATCAAATGCTTTTTTCTGCATCTATTGAAATAATCATATGATTTTTGTTAGTTTGGTTATTGATATAGTCAATTATGCTATTAGTTTTCCTAATATTGAACCAGCCCTGAATTCTTAGAATAAATCCTACTTGGTCATAGTGTATTATCCTGGAAGTGACTTTCTATAATCTCATTTCTAAAATTTTATTTAAGATTTTAGCATCAATATTCATTAGTGAAATTGGCCTATAATTTTCTTTATCTACTTGGTTTACCTATCAGCACTATCTATGTCATAAAAGGAGTCAGAGAATTCCTTCTTTCCCTTTTTTTCCCAAATATTTATATAGTCCTGGAATTAATTGTTCTTTAAATGTTTGATAGCATTCCATCTAGCCCTGGAGATTTTTTATTAGGAAGTTAATTAATAGATAGAAGTGGGGGGCAGAGCCAAGATGGTGGAGTGCAGACACAACTCTTTGTGACCTCCTCTGACCTTCTCTCAAACCAACAGAAGATTAAGGCTCTAAATTGATTTTGGAGTCAAAGCACTCCCAAATATTTGGAGTACCACACATTCCCAGAAGAAGTTACCTTGGAAGGACTTCAGAGCAGGTCTGTTTCAGTCAGGCAGGGGGACAGTCTGCCAAGCCCAGATGGCCACATGGGCAGGAAGAGCAGGTTGGGACTCAGAGGGTGGCAATTTCTGAGCACCTGGGAAGTTTCTGTGAGCCTCTTAGGCTACCCTGGCCTTGTTTCAAGCAAATGGTTTGGCAGATCTGCCTTTTATAAAAGGTAGATTGTAAACCACTGAGAACACCAGACCTAGCCCGGATTATCCAGCACCAGAAATCAATCAGCAAAACTACCTCAGGGCAAATTAAAGCAGCTGTTGCTCCTTTGCTTTGAACATAACTCAAACTTTAAAAAATGAATAAAAAAGAAAAAAGAAATCTCACTATAGACAGCTTTGATGGAAAGAGAGAAGACTTCAGATCCTGAAGTTTATAAAGGTAAAGCAACTCCAGAGGAAGCCTCAAAGAGAGACATTAGCTGGTTCTCATTTCACGAGACTATCCTAGAAGTCTGCATAAAGAATCACAAAAGAGAGTTAGAAGAAAAATAGTGAGATGAAGTAAGTTCATTGCAAGAAGGAATGGAAAAATATATAATGCCCTACAAAAGAGATATGGAAAAAACACCAATTTACTGAAAAACAAAATTGGTGAAATGGAAAAAGACTGTAATGAACAAAAAAATTCAATTGGCCAATTACAAAAGGAGCTAAAAAGGTAACTGAAGAAAATAATACACTAAAAATTAGAACTGAACAAATGGAAGTGAATGACTCAAAAAGACTTCAAGAATCAATCAAACAAAACCCCAAAAATGAAAATATATAAGAAAATATGAAATATTTCCTAGGAAAAACAACTGACCTGGGAAATAGATCTAGGAGAGGCAATCTAAAGATTATTGGACTTCCTGAAAGCCATGATAAAAAAAAAGAACCTAGACACTATCTTCTAGGAAATCATGAAAGAAAACTCCCCTGATGTTTTAGAATCAGAAGGTAAAATAGCCATTGAAAAGAATTCACTAATCACCTCCCAAAAGAGATCCCAAAATTAAATACCCAAGGAATATTGTGGCTAAATTTCAGGACTAATGGCACCAAGGAAAAGATATTGCAAGCAGCTAAAAAAGAAACAATTCATATACCAAGGAACCAAGGAACCAATATGGCATATGGTATATACCATATACCAATAATTAGAGTCACTCAGGATCTGTCAGTTTTAAACATTAAAGGATCAAAGGGCCTGGAATCAGATATTCCAAAAAGGCAAAAAAAATCTTGGATTACAGCCAAGAATAAGCTTAAATGGGCATTATCTTTCAGGAAAGAAGATGGTCATTCAATGATATAGGTGAATTTCACCTATTTCTAATGAAAAGACTACAACTGAACAAAAAATTTGATCTACAAATACAGAACTCAAGAGAAACATAAAAAGGTAACAAGAAAAAACTATTGAGAACTATACTTATGTTGTGGATATACTTATATAACCAGGGTTGATTTTATTATTATATTATGATTATTATGATTATTATGATATAATTATGATTATGATTATATGATAATCTGAAAAAGAAATTAAAGGCAGAAAGGGGATAACACTGGAAGAAGAAGAAAAGGAGGCAAAATAAGGGAAATTACATCACATGTAGAGGCAAAGAAACCTATAATAATTGAAGGAAAAAAGGGAGGGGAATGAGAATTGTGTTAATCTTCATCTCATCAGATTTGGCTCTGAGAGAATAATAGACATCTTTGGTATCAAAAAGAAACATGTCCTACCTTATAAGAAAACAGGAGGGAAAGGGGGAAAAGAAAGGGAAAGACTAATTGAAGGGGAAATAGAAGAATTAAGGCAAAGGTGTAAAAAAGGGGGTGGGGCTCTAAAGGGGAAAGATTTTTTGAAGGAAGTGGTTATCAAAAGCAAAATACTAGGTAGGAGGGAAAGGGGATAGGAAAGAGAAAAGCATAACCTAGAGTAGGAAATACAGAATTAGTTATTTTAACTGGGAATGTGAATGGAATGAACTCTGCCATAAAGCAGAAGTGGATGGCAGACTGGAATAAAAGCCAGAATCCAACAATATGCTGTTTACAATAAACACATTTAAAGCATAATAATGCATACAGCGTGAAGGTAAAGTGCTGTAGCAGAATCTATTATGCTTCAGGTGAACAAAAAAACAAAAAGGAAAGAAGAAAATCAAATTGTTAGTCTTAAAAATGAAAAGGGAGAACTTTCCCCCAATGAAGAGTAATTAGAGCAATAATTAGGAGTTACTTTGCCCAACCTTATTGCAATAAATTTGAGAATCTAAATGAAATATAGGAGCATCTACAAAAATAAAGATTGCCTGGGTTAACAGAAGAAGAAATAAATAATTTCTATAGCCCCATTTTAGAAAAAAAATAGAAATAGAACAAGCTATTAATCAAGTCCCTAAGAAAAAAATCTCCAGGGACAGATGGATTTATAATTTGAATTCTAACAAATATTCAAAGAACAATTATTTCCAATATTATATAAACTATTTGAAAAAATAGGGAAAGAAAGTGTTCTATCAAATTCCTTTTATGATACAGATATGGTGCTGATAGCTAAACTAAGTAGGGTGAAAACAGAGAAAGAAAACTATAGAACAATTTCCTTAATGAATATTAGTGCAAAAATCTTAAATAAAATATTAGCAATGAGATTATAGAAAGTCATCCCTAGGATAATACATTGTGACTAAGTGAGATATATGCCAAGAATAGAGGGCTGGTTCAATATTAGGAAAACTATTGGCATAATTAACAATATTTATAACCAAATTAACAAAAATCATATGATTATCTTAACAGATGAGAAAAAGTACTTGATAAAATCCAACACCTATTTCTATTAAAAACACTAGAGAATATAGGAATAAATGGATTTTTCCTTTAAGTGATCAGTAGCATCTATTTAAAACAATCAGCCAGCATCATATATAATGGAGACAAACTAGATTCATTCCCAATAAGATCAGGAGTGAAACAATGCTGCCCACTGTCACCATTACTATTCAACATTTTATTAGAAATGTTAGCTTTGGCAGTAAGAGAAGAAAAAGAGATTAAAGGAATTAGAGTAGGTAATGTGGAAACCAAATTATCACTCTTTGCAGATGATATAATGGTATACTTAGAGAACCCTAGAGACTCAAGTAAAAAACTACTAGAAACAATTTCCAATTTTAGCAAAGTTGCAGGATACAAAATAAGTCCACACAAATCATCAGCATTTTTATATATTACCAACAAAGTTCAGCAGCAAGAGATACAAAAAAAATCCATTCTAAATAGCTGTTGATAGTTTAAAATATTTGGGAATGTATCTGCCAAGGGAAGTTCAGGAACTATATGAACAAAACTACAAAACACTTTCCACACAAATACAGTCAGAACTAATAAGTCAGAAAAATATCAGTTGCTCATGGGTAGACTGAGCATATATAATAAAAATGACAATACAACCTAAATTATTCTACTTATTTAGTGCCTTACCAATCAAACTCCCAAGAAATCTAGAAAAAATAGGAATAAAGTGCATCTGAAAGAACAGAAGTTCAAGAATTTCAAGGGAATTAATGAAAAAAAATTGTCAATGAAGGTGACCTAGCTGTGCCATATCTAAAACTATATTATAAAGCAGCTGTCATCAAAACCATTTGGTATTGTCTAAGAAATAGAGGAGTTGATCAGTGGAACAGGATAGGATCACAAGATAAAATAAGCAATAACTATTGCAATGTAGTGTTTGACAAACCCAAAGACTCCAACTTTTGGGGTAAAAAGTCACTATTTGACAAAAACTGCTGGGAAAATTGGAAACTAGAATGGAAGAAATTAGGGCTTGATGCACACCTAACATCACATATCAAGATATGGTAGAAATGGGTTCATGATTTAGACATAAAGAGTGATATTAAAAACAAATTAGAAGAACATGGGATTGTTTCCTTCTCAAATCTGTGTAGAAGGAAGGAATTTGTACCCAAAACAGAATGGGAGCTCACAACTAAACACCAGATTGATAATTTTGATTATATTAAGTTTAAAAGTTTTTGTACAGCAAAACTAATGCAGACAATATTTGGAGGGAAGCAATGAATTGGGAAGTCATTTTTTTACATTTAAAGATTCTGATGAAGGCTTCATTTTTAAAATACATTGAGAATTGACTCAAATTTATAAGAACTCAATGCACTCTCCAATCAATTAATGGTCAAAGCATGTGAACAGACAATTTTCAGATGAAGAAATGAATACTATTGGTAGTTATATGAAAAGGTGCTCCAAATCACTATTAATCAGAGAAATGCAAATTAAGACAACTCTGAGATACCACTACACACCTCTCAGATTGGCTAAGATGAAAGGAAAAGATAATGACAATTGTTAGAGGGGATGTGGGAAAACTGGGATATTAATACATTGTTGGTGGAACTGTGAACAGATGCAACCATTCTGGAGAGCAATTTGGAACTATGCTCAAAAAATTATCAAACAGTGCATACCCTTTGACCCAGCAATGTTTCTATTGGGCTTATATCCCAAAGAGATCTTAAAGGAAGGAAAGGGACCCATATGTGCAAAAATGTTTCTAGCTGCCATTTTTGCAGTGATTAGCAACTGGAAACTGAATGGATGCCCATCAATTGGAGAATGGGTGAATAAATTGTGTTTTTTAAATGTCATGGTGTTCTGTACAAAACAACAAGCAGGGTGATTTCAGAGAGGCCTGGAGAAACTTGCATGAACTGATGCTAAGTGAAATAAGCAGAACCAGGAGATCATTATACAATGATAATCGATTCTGATAGACATGGTTCTTTTCAACAATAAGATGATTCAAACCAGTTCCAATTGTTCAGGGATGAAGAAAGCCATATACAACCAGGGAGAGGCATATAGGGCCTGAGTGTGGACTACAACCTAGCTTTTTCATGCTTTATGTTGATGGTTGCTTGGATTTTGTTTTGTTTTTTTCTTGTACAGAAAGATAACTATATAAATATGTATACATATATTTGATTTATCATATATTTTTACATGCATTAGACTACCTTCCATCTAGAGGAGTGGGTGGAGGAAAAGAGAGAAACATTTGGAACAGAAGACTTTGCAAGAGTCAATGTTGAAAATATTACTCATGCTGGCGGAGCCAAGATGGCGGAGTGAAAAGGTGACTCTCTGCATCCTCCTCCGAACTTCTCTCAAATCAACAATAAAATAAGCCTCTGAACTGATCTTCAAGTCAACGAATCAGGAAATATTTGGATACTGCTTGCAGATATCTCTGAAAAACTTCACATCAGGTTTGTCTAACTTGGACAGAGGGATAAACAGAGGAATCCGGTGTCAGAGAACTCTGGTGGAGGCCGGAAGTGAGGGTGGGACTTAGCTCAGCTCAGCTCAGACTGGCAAAAAACTCCAAACTCCAAACTCCAAATTCCAAACACCTGCAGTTTATCTGAGGCACTCGGGACACTCTGCCCTGATTGGGGGCAGGTGTTCTGGCAAACTTGCCTTGTTTAAGGAGTAATTCGGTATTAGTCCTAGCCCCCACTGGCCCAGCACCTTAAATTAATTCGCCGAAGCGCCTCAGGGCAAAATCTTCAACCCGCCATTTCAGCCTCAGTTTTTTTTTTTTTCCCCTACCTTAAAGAGATATTCACGCTGTCTAAAAAAAAAAAAAAAAAAATGAAGAGGCAAAAGAGAGCTCTCACCATAGACAGCTTTTACAAAGAGAAAGAGGAGAAGACCCCAGATCCAGAGGTTCCTTTAGACATAACTCCAGAGGGAATCAGCAAGGACCATCACTGGTCCCCGTTTCAAAAGGCCTTTCTGGAAGATTGCTTAAAGAACCTAATAAAAGAACTGGAGGATAAATGGGAAAATGAATTGAAATTAGTGCAAGAAGCATACAGTATCTTGCAAGAAGGATATGATGCCCTGCAAAAGAGATATGAAAAAGACATCAATCTAATGAAAAATAAAATTAGTGAAGTGGAAAAAGAGTGCAATTAACAAAAAAATTCAATTGGCCAGTTACAAATGGAGCTTAAAAAGGTAACTGAAGAAAACAACACTTTAAAAATAAGAATTGAACAAATGCAAGTGAATGACTCAATAAGACTTCAAGAATCAGTCAAACAAAAACAAAAAAAATGAAAAATTAGAAGAAAATATGAAATATCTCCTAGGAAAAACTTGGAAAATAGATCTAGGAGAGATTATTGGACTTCCTGAAAGCCATGATGAAAAAAAGAATCTAAACACTATCTTCCAGGAAATCCTGAAAGAAAACTGCCCTGAGATTGTAGAATCAAAGGGCAAAATCACCATTGAAAGAATTCACCGATCACCTCCTGAAAGAGACCCCAAAATTAAAACCCCAAGGAATATCGTGGCTAAATT
>JAJPUD010008643.1:11030-31607 GCA_023553655.1 Myrmecobius fasciatus | reverse complement strand
GTGTTGCCTTTCTCTGATTCTTTTTTTTTTCTTGTAGATAGGATTTTTCTTGCATAACTTCTCAAGCATTTCAACATTATTAACATGTCGTGGACTTCCTGCCATCTAGGGGAGGGGAAGGGACTGGGGGTAAAATTTGTAATGGAAAGCTTTGTAATGATCAATGTTGAGGAACTACCCATATATATGTTATACAAATAAAAAGCTTTAATAAAAAAATAGAAAATATTACCCATTAATATATTTTTCAAATAAAAAGCTTTAATAAAAAAAAGATGTATTGAAGTATGTATAAAATGATTCATACACACGTGTTTGTGTGTGTGTGTATGTTTGTGTGTGTGTGTGTATGTAATGGTAGCTACATTACAAGTGAGGGGGATGGGAAGAAAAAAAGGAATTATATGATAACTTTATCATATAAGTAAATAGAATAGCAAGTTGTTTATAATGCATGTGCATTCGTCTTTCATATGTAATCATCTTTTTAAAAATCTAATATATTGTGGAAATGCTTATTTTATTTCTTAAACTAATAATAATAATAATAATTTTAAAAAGAAAAAAAGGAAGTTTATTAATAGCTTGTTCTATTTCTTTTTATAAAATGGGACTATTTAAATAATTTATTTCTTCTTTTATTAACCTGGGCAATCTGTATTTTTGTAGCTATTCCTCCATTTCACTTGGAGTATCAAATTAATTGACATATAGTTGGGCAAAATATTTCCTAATTATTGTTCTAATTTCTGTTTCATTTGGTGGAAAATTCTCCCCTTTTCATTTTTGAGACTTACCAATTTCATTTTCTTTTTTTTTTTCCTAATGGTATTAACTAAAGATTATCTATTTTATTGGTTTTTCCATAAAACCAACACTTAGTTTTATTTACTAATTCAATACTTTTCTTACTTTCAGTTTTATTAATCTCCTCCTTTATTTTCAGAATTTCAAATTTGGTATTTAATTGAGGGTTTTTAATTTGTTCATTTCTAACTTTTTTAAATTGTAAGCCCAATTCATTGATTTTCTCTTTCTCTATTTTATGCAAGTAAGAATTTATAAATGTAAAAATTTCCCCTTATAACCATTTTGGCTGAATCCCACAAATTTTGGTATATTATCTCATAATTGTAATTCTCTTGGATGAAGTTGTTGATTGTGTCTTTGATGTGTTGTTTCATCCATCCATTTTTTAGGATTAGATTATTTAATTTCCAATTAATTTTTGGTCTTTTTTTTCTCCAGGTTTCATATTGCATGTGATTTTTAATGCATCATGATCTGAAAAAATGCCTTTACTATTTCTGCCTTTCTGCATTTGATTTTGAGGTTTTTGTGCCTTAATATGTGGTCAATTTTTGTATAGGTTCCATGAACCACCAAGAAAAAAGTAAATTTCTTTCTGCCTCCATTCTATTTTCTCCAAAAATCTATCACACCTAAGTTTTTTTTAACATTCTGTTTACCTCCTTAACGTCTTTCTTATTTATTTTGTGGTTTGATTTAGCTAATTCTCAGAGAGCAATGTTGAGATCCCCTAGTAGTGTAGTTTTGTCATATATTTCTTCTTGTATCTCTCAACTTCTACTCTTTGAATTTGGATGTTGTTACTTGGTGCATATATGCTTAGTATTGATATTGCTTAATTAACTGTGGTACCCTTTGTAAAATATAGTTTCTTTACATATTTCTTTTTATTAGATCTATATTTGCTTTTACTTATTCTGAGACCAGGATTGCTACCCCTGCTTTTACTTCACCTGAAGCATAATGTATTGTGCTCCAGCCCTTTACCTTCAATCTGTATGCAACACTCTGCTTTAAATGTATTTTCTGTAAACAACATATTGTAGGATTCTGACTTTTTTTGCTGAGGCAATTGGGGTTAAGTGACAAAGCTATGAAGTATTAAGTGTCTGAGGCCAGATTTGAAATCATGTTCTCCTGACTTCAAGGCTGGTGCTCCATCCACTGTGCCACCTAGCTGCCCAGGATTCTGGCTTTTAATCCAGTCTGCTATCCATTTCTGTTTTATGGGAGAGTTTATACTATTCACATTCATAATTAAAATAAATAATTTTCTATTTCCTGCCATCTTATTTACTCTAAGTTATGCATTCCTCTTTCATTCCCCCCTTTTCTACTCACGGTATTTTGATTCTGATGACCATTTCCCTCAAACAGTACTACCCCTTTAAACCCCTAACTTTTATTACCCCTTTCACCTAATACTTTTGCTTTCCCTTTCTTTTCTCCTTTCCCCTCCCACTTCCCTATAATATAAGCCAAGTTTCTCTGTGAAACCAAATATGTCTAATATTCTCTCTTGTAGCCAAATATGATGAGAGTAAGATGCACACAATGCTCATCTCCCTCACTTCTTTCCCTCATTTATAAAAACTTCTTTGCCTCTTCATGACATGTAATTTCCATTTTACCTCCTTTTTCCTCTTTTTCTAGTAAAATCCCTTTCCACCTATAGTTTTTTTTTCATATAATCATAATAAAATCTAATTATACTCACACTAAATATATCTATAACAGAAATATAATTCTTAAGAATTCTTTCCCTTTTACACTTTTATGCTTCTCCTGAGCTCTGTTTGGAGATTAAATTTTTTGTTCAGTTCTCGTCTTTTCATTAGAAATACGTGAAATTCACCTATATCATTGAATGTCCATCTTCCCTGAAAGATAATGCTCATTTTAGCTGGATATTATTGTCTGTAATCCAACTTCTTTTGCCTTTCAGAATATCAGATTTCAGGCCTTTTGATCCTTTAATGTGGAAGCTGATAGATCCTGGGTAATTCTAATTGTTCCCTCTTGCTATTTAAATTATTTCTTTCTGGCTGATTGCAATATTTTTTCTTTGGTGTGATAATTTTTAAATTTAGCCATGTTATTCTTTGGGGTTTTATTTTGGGGGTCTCTTTCAGGAAGTTATAGGTGAATTCTTTCAATGGCTATCTTACCTTCTGATTCTAAGACATCAGATTAATGTTCTTTTATGATTTCCTGTAAGATAATGTCTAGGTTCTTTTTTTCATGGCTTTGAGAAAGCCCAATAATCCTTAGCTTGTCTCTCCTAGATCTGTTTTCCAGGTTAGTTTTTCCTAAGTTGTTTTTTGTAAGAGGTATTTCATATTTTCTTCTATTTTTTTTTCTTTTTTGTTGTTTTTATTTTACTGATTCTTGAAGTCTTATTGATCATTCACTTCCATTTGTTAAGTCCTAATTTTAATGTCTTATTTTCTTCAGTTACTTTTTTAGCGTTTTTGTATTTCACCAATTGAATTGTTTTGTTCATTATATTTTTTCCATTTCATAAATTTTGTTTTCCAACAAATTGGTAGCTTTTTCATATCTATTTTATAAGGCACTATATGCTTTTTCCATTTTATCAAATCTATTTTGTGGGGAGTTATATGTTTTCCCATACATTCTTGCAAATATCTCATTTTCTTTCCCCATTTTTTCTTCTAACTCTCTTTTAAGATCCTTTATACAATCTTGCAAAAAAGCATTGTGAAATGCAAACCAGCTCATTTCTCCCTTTGGGACTGCATCTGGAGTTGATTTGCCTTTAGAAAACTCAGAATTTGAGGTCTCTTTTTCTCTCTCTCCTTAAAAGCTGTCTATGGTGAGAGTTCTTTTTTTTTGCTCATTTTTAAAGCTTGAAGTCTGCTCAATGCAAAGGAGTAACAGCTGCTTTCATTTGTTTAGGGCAGTTCTTCTGATTGGCTTTGGGTGCTAGGCATGTGTGACTAGGTCCCACCTTCTTCCAGGGCTCAGTGGTTTACTATTTGACTTTTTTTAGCAAATCTGCCAAATCACCTGTTTGCAACCAGGAAAGAGTAACCTAAGAGTCTCACAGAAGATTCCCAAGTGTATGAAAGCTGCAATGCTCTGATTCCCTTCCCCATCTCCTTGCCCTGGTCTCCCTATGTTGTGGTCTGGGCTTGGCAGACTGTCTCCATGCCCATTTGAAACAGACCTGTTCTGAAGTTAAGGTATCTTCCAAGTTATCTTTTTCTGGAAATGTGCTGGACTCCAAATATTTTTGGGTTCTCTTTGACTACAAAGCCAGTTTAGAGGCTTAATGTATTGTTGGTTTGAGAGAAGGTCAGAGGAGGTCACAGAAAGTTGTGTCTGCTCTCTGCCATCTTGACTGCCAAAGTAACTGTTTCTTTACTTGACTGCATTAAAAGATTCATAGTTTCATTGTTGGAGCTATTCTTTTTATCAGTACAGATCATAAACTATTTAAATTTTATCATCACCATAATACTTGTATATGTCTTCCCATATAACTCTTTAGAGGACATATTGTGTAAAATTTTAGCTTCTTAAAATCAAAAAGGAATTAACGTATTGTAGTGCACTTACACAAAAAAGAATCTAGTCAAATAACTAAGGGCTTCTGTGGGTAGAAAAATGTACAAGTGATTTGGGAAGAGTAAAGAAAATTTTACCAAATTTTCTCTGACAGAGTTTCATAGAACAAATAGCATGGGAAAAATATATAACTATAAATATTTGCTTTTTCAACTATTATAGTTATTATCTTCTAATACATATATTACCCTTTCTTCCCTCTATCTATAATTCTCATTGATTCTCTACATGTAATGAATTAATACTTCATTAGAACTGCTTGGTTCAAATCATTTCAACTTTATTAATACAGCATAATATAATGTTTTAAAAAAAAATTCCCCCATGGCTGTTATCTCTAGAAATGTAAAGAATCTACAAAAGAAAAGATGAAAAGAATACAGAATTTCAACAAGTTAATTATGATTGAAAAGCCTATTATAACTCTTTATTTCCTATTTCATCAAATTCATCTTCTTTTCTTGGCATTCAAAACTCTTTTACAATTTCTCTCCTTCTTACATAATTTAATCTTATTTCCCATTGAGCTCCAAGCCAAATTTCCATCTTTCAATGAGGATTATTTCTTTATTATTCCAGAGCTAAGATCAGGACCTGATAAATTGTAGATATTTTTTAAATGTTTATTTTCATTTTTTTTCAGATAGCATGATTACAAGTTCTTTTTTTATATTTAAAGTATATTTTTCACCCCTGGGTTTTATTTTGAGTATGTTTTATTTTATAAAATACAATAATTAAAATATATGCCCTATATTTATTCAATACAATGTCATTGAAAAAAATGGGAATTTAATTCAATTGACAAAATATCTTATTACTCACTACATTCAAGATACTCTCCTAGGAGATGGGGAGACAAGCAAAAATGAATGTTTTGTCTTTGGCTAACTTACATTGTACTGATAAGAGTGCAGGTGGCTATATAAATAAATACAAAATATAAGCAAAGAAAAACATAAGCAAAATGATAGAAAACCTTTCCTAAACAGAGGGAACACTAACGCTAAGGGATGATGTCGAGACACCTTGAGCAGCAGCATGTGAGCTATGCTTAGAAAGAAAGCAGGAATTCTCCAAGATGAAAATTGGGAGGGAAGATATTTTAGACAAGAGGAACTACATATACAAAGACACAAGGGCATGAAATGAAATATTATATATGATGAATATTTGTGTAGGACTGTTTACTAGAAATGTATTAGAAATATGAAGAGGGAAGTAATATTAAATAAGACTGCAGAAATCAAAAACCAGAGTCTAGTATATTTTTAACACCAAGTTATTGATTTTGTCTTTTATGCAAAAGGATACACTTAAGGTTTTTTGTTGTTTGTTTGAAGAGAATGATATTTGCCTTTTAAGAATATTAATCTGTTAGCAGTGTAAAAATGAATTGGTGAGAATATTGAAGATAATGTGACAAGTTATCCAGCTTTGCAATTGATGAGGTGTGGGGATATGAAGATTTATTTTAGGATAGAACCCCTGGGAACTGAGAAAAAATGCACATTGTGAAATGTTGTAGAGGACAGTGGTTGCATATGGAGGCTAAAGGAAAATGAAGTGTCAAGGATAACTACAATATTGTGAATTTGAGTGACTGGAATTATAGTGGTACCAATAACAGAAAGGGGAAAGAGAAATGAGTTATACTGGTAATATGAAAATATGACTTGATAGGGAGCAATCTAACTGAAAATCTCGTGGCCCAGCTAGACATATTTTCTATTCTAGAAAGAAGCAACTTTCATCTTCCTTGCAAAGATACTGTTTTCTGGGTTGGTAAGACAATTTCATCCCCATAAGATTCAAGTATGTCAATTTTTTAAAATAGTAATGGAATTACAATAGTGATAATAGTAACATTAAAAATAATAATCACACTCTTATGAAAGTTTGGAAATTTAAAGTCTTAGATTTTGTAGATCTATGGTTAAATATATTTTAAAGGGGAAAATAATTTACTTTACTGGCTATGACCCAAAATATTAATTTCTTTTTATAATCTTTATCTTATTAATAAAGGAGTTCAGATTTTTTAACATATTCTTCCTAGGCAATGCTCCAAATTTTGCCCTCTGGTTGGTATTACAGTATCAGTAATTGGTGTCTCATGTTAACATTTATTTAAAGCTTCTGATTTAACATTTAAAAATTCTGAGGTTAATGGATTTGTATTCACAGATCCATTAACCTCAATAAAAACAAATGGAACCTCTTATGAACTAAAATCAGCTCAGATCATGGATATGCTTTCACTACTACACAGAGCATTTATATTGTCCTGCTAAAATGTCAGGTCATTAAAAGGGCTACTAACATCATAAAATTCAAGGTGATTTTTACTTTCTTAGCATAGTTAGGGAAACATACATAATAGAAGCACAGTCTATGAATTATATGTGAATGTATGTATGTATTCGTGTCTGTGTTTGTGTTTGAAAGAGGGAGAAGAAAATTCCTAAAGTGTAGACATGACAGAGAAAATTTGTATTGCAGTCTGGAGAAGATTGACACATACCTAGTCTGGGCACTCACCCTAAATTGGGAGTAGGAGCCATTCAATAAGAGGGAGAGACCACAAAGGAGAAAGGTACTTCCAAAGTGTGAGTTCCAGGGCAAAAAGAAATCAGAAGCAACTTGTAAGAGGCATCATTTCAACCCACATACTGTTAATTGTAAGACAAGCATTCTGTCTACTACCTTATAATGTCTAAATGTGGCATAACTAATAATAAGCAATAAATATGTATTTTTTGAATGAATGAAAGAGTACAATTAATTACTGAAATATCCATATTATGGTAAGGTGAAATAATTTCTATTATGTGGCAGGATTATAATATATATTCATTAATAATAATGTTGTGATTGGTTCCTGCTATTATTTATTTATTCTTAGGATACCATTGTTCTATATGTTTCTTGTCTATATGTTACTTTTGTTTGTTTGTGTCTCTGTAGTGCTTTGAAAAGTATTGAGTATAATATCATTGGTCAGGGAGTTGAAAGACAGAAAAGCAAGTTCAAATATTTTCAGAGCCAGAATAAGTGGATAGATGAATGTATGGCAACATTATTTTTTGGGTGGAAACTATTAACTTATCACCTTGGAGTGTGAGTGGGAAGCATGGTCAAGACAAACTAATCAATGTTTAACTATGGCAGAACAATGGATTTTTTTTGAGGTCTGTGAGGAGAAGGAAGATCTGGCTCTATATGTCCTGAATCAAGTCAATTAAATCCTAAGTACTTCAGACAAATTCCAAATCTAGAGGTTCAGAGAAGAATGAGTTCCTTGTTCTGGAAGTTCACTACAAATAAAATCAAACATCCAATTCTATCCTTATCACTTTCTTAATACATTTAAATAGATAGAAGTGAAAATGATGAGCTATGGGAAGCTAAATGCACTGATTTTGTTCAGTAATAGTCTGGTTATTTCATCTATGATCTCAACATTTTATATTGTTCTGTTCCCTATGTTCTCTTCTAACGTGAACACACACATACACACACACACATACACACACAAACACACACAAACACATACACACACAAACACAACTTTTTTCAAGATTTTTTTCAATTAGGTATAAAATTTAACATTCTTTTAAAAAAAGGTTGAGTTGCAAATTCTTTCCCTCTTTCCATCTGCATTCCCCTTATTAAGAAGTCAAATAAATTGATGTAGCTTATCAATTAACATTTATCCAAAACATATTCACATATTAGTCCATGTTGTTTAAAAAACCATAGAGACAAAAAAAATTGTTTCAAAAATGTGCTTTGGTCTTCAATTTCTCTAGAAGTGAATAGCATTTTACATCATAAGTCTATTGGATCATTGCACAGTGAGGAGAACTAAGTCAGTAATAGTTGAACATTGCAGTGTTGCGGTTACTGAGTACAGTATTGTCCTGTACTTTCACTCAGCATAAGTTTATCTAAGTTTTCCAGGTATTTCTGAAAGCATCTTACTCATCATTTCTTATAGCATAATAGTATTATATCATAATGATATGCCACCACTTGTTCAGCCATTTCTAAGTTGATAGGAATCCACTCAATTTCCAATTCTTTGATACCCCCCAAAAATATTTTCTACATATAGATCCATTTCCCTCTTATTTTAAATCTCTTTTGGAAAGAGACTTAGCAATAATGTTTCTGGTTCAGAGGGTATGCCCATTTTTATAGCTATTTGGACAGAGCTTCAAATTACTCTCACAAAAAATTGGATCAGTTAAAAACTGCACAAATAGTGTATTTATATGCCCAATTTCCTTACATTCCCTTTGGTATTTCTCATTTTCTTTTTCTGGCATATTACCTAATCTGATAGATAGATTGACTTTCTAAATCCTTTGACAATTTCTGTATTGGGAAATAAAATCTATTCATAAATTTGACTCAGTTCTTTATGTTTTAGTAATGAGACTTTTATGAGAGAAATTAGCTGTAAATTTCCCCAACTTTCTGTTTCCCTTTTAAATTTGATTGCATTGATTTTGTTTGTGTTAAATCTTTTGAATTTAATTTAGTCAAAACTATTCGTTTTACTTTTCATATTGATCTCTATTTCTTGTTTTATCATGTACTCTTCCCTATCTTTAGATCTGACAGAAAAAAATGAGACATGCCATGATACCCTAATTTGCTTATGCTGTGACCCTTTATGTCTAAATTATGTACCCATTTTGATTTTGTCTTAGTATACAGTGTGAAATGTTTGTCTATACCTAGTTTCTGCCAAATTGCCTTCTAGTTTTCCCAGCAGTTTTTGTCAAATACTGAGTTGATGTATCAAAATATTGAATTTCTGGGTTCATTAAATGCTAGGTTATTATGTTTATTTAGTACTATATATTGTGTACCTAATCTACTCTACCATTTCACCTCTCTAATTTTTAGCCAGTGTCAGATTTTTTTTAATTATCACTGCTTTGCAACACTCTTTAAGATCTGTTATGGCTTTGCCACCCTCTTTTATTTTTTTTCATTTATTTTCGTGATATTCTTGATCTTTTATTCTTCAAGATGATGCTTGTTATTGTTTTGTACCTCTTATATAACATTTTTGGTTGTTTGTTTTGTCTGGCCCTGAATAATTAATATATTTCTAATACTTTAAATCTGACTATATTTGTATGAAAAAAATTTGTAATTGTGGTCATATAGTTCTATCTTGCCAGGTAGACTCCCAAATGTTATATATTGCCTACAATTATTTTTTTAATTTCTCTTTCTATCCTTATTAGACTGTGTTGGTAATATGTAGAAATGCTGATGATTTGTTACTTTTAAAATTTAATTTAATTTAATTTTTTTGGCTGAGGCAATTGGGGTTAAGTGACTTGCCCAGGGTCACACAGCTAGGAAGTGTTAAGTATCTGAGATTAGATTGGAAGTCAGGTTCTCCTGACTTCAGAACTGGTGCTCTGTCTACTGCACCACCTAGCTGCCCCTATTTTTATATCTTTTAATGTTGCTAAAGATCTAATTTTTTTCAATTATTTTAGTTTATTCTCTGGGGTTTTCTAAGTATACTATCATATTATCTACAAAGAGTGAAAATTTTATGTCCTTGTTGCCTACTCTAATTTCTACAATTTCTTTTTCTTCTTATTGCTACTGCTAATATTTCTGGTACAATACTGGATAATAGTGATGTTTCATGCTGACTCTTACTAGAAAAAAAAAAACTTCTAGCTGATCTACATTATAGATAATGCTTGCTCATAATGTTAGATGGATACAGTTTATGATTTTAATGAAAGCTGCATTTATTCCTATGTTTTCTAGTGTTACAAATAGGAATGAATGTTGCAGTTTGTCAAAAAGCTTTTTTGCATCTCTTGAGATAATCATATAATTTTTGTTGGTTTATTATTGATATGGTTGATTTTGCAGATAGGATTTTTTGGTTGTTTGCTTTTTAATTTTGAGCTAGTCCTGCATTCCCAGTATAAATTTCACTTAATGATAGGGTTTATGATATATTGCTACAATCTATTCATTAGAACATTTTTTAAAAATTTACATAAATAGGGCAGCTAGGTGGCGCAGTGGATAGAGCACCAGCCCTGAAGTCAGGAGGACCTGAGTTCAAATCTGGTCTCAGACACGTAACAGTTGTGTGACCCTGGGCAAGTCACTTAACCCCAATTGCCTCAGCAAAAAAAAAAAAAAGAAAAAAAAGAAAAAAAAATTACATAAATATTCAAAGGTAAAATTGGTATATAACTTTCTTTTTCTCTTTTCACTCTTAATTATTCAGGTAGTAATAAAATGAATTTGATATTACTCCTGCTTTTCTAAATAGTTTATATTTCATTGGAATTAATTACTCTTTAAATTTTTAGCAGAATTTATTTGTGAATCTATGTACTCCAGGGAACTTTTTTCTTAGGGAATTCATTGATGACTTCAATTTCTTTTCTTAAACATAGGATTATTTAAGCATTCTATTTCTATTACTGTTAAAATGAATCACCTCAATATTGAAAAGAGTCATGTTCATCAGAATTGATCCTTGCATAATCATATTGTTACTGTGTATAAATACTGTGTATGTTCTCTAGGTTTGACTCACTTCATTTAGCATCAGATCATGTAAGTCTCTCCAGACCTTTCAGAAATAATCCTGCCTATCATTTCTTACAGAAAAATAATATTCTACAACATACATATACCATATCTCAGTTTCCAGTTCCTTGCCACTGAAAAAAGGTCTACTACAAACAATTTTTGCATATGTGGGTCTTTTTCTCTTTTTAAAGATCTCTTTGGGATGATACAGGCCCAGTAGAGACAATGCTGGATCAAAAGATATGCATAATTTTATAGCTTTTTGGGCATAATTCCAAATTGCTCTCCAGAATGCTTGGATCATTTCACAATTTCACCAGTAATGTAATAGTGTCCCAGTTTTCCCACATCCCTTCCTATATTTATTATTATCATTTCCTGTCATTTTAGCCAATTTGACAGGTGTGTAGTGGTACCTCAGAGTTGTCTTGATTTGCATTTCTCTGATCAATAGTGATTTAAAGAATTCATCATATGACTAGAAATGGTTTTAACTTCTTCATCTGAAAATTGCCTATTCATATCCTTTGAACATTTATTAATTATAAAATGGCTTGTATAATTATAAATTTGAGTCAATGCTCTATATATTCTAGAAAAAGGACCTTTATTAGAAACCTTGGATATAATATTTTTCCAGTTTTCTGCTTCCCTTCTAATCTTGTCTGCATTTGTTTTGTTTGTACAAAAACTTTTAAATTTAATATAATCAAAATTATCCATTTTGCATTTCATAATGTACTCTTGTCCTTTTTTGACCATAAATTCATTCCCTCTCCACAGATCCAAGAGTTAGACTATCATTACTTCTTCTAATTTCCATATAGTGTCAATCTTTATGTCTAAATCATGAATCCATTTTAACCTTACCTTGATATAGGGTGTTAGGTGTTGGTCAGTTCCTAGTTTCTGCTATTTTCCAATTTTCCCAGCAATTTTTGTCAAATTGCAAGTTCTTATTCCAGAAACTGGAGTCTTAGGGTTTGTCAAACATCTGATTACTAGAGTCATTGACTATTGTGTTTTGTGAGCCTTACCCATCAACTACTCTATTTCTTATCAGCACCAAATGCTTTTGATAACCACTGCTAGTTTTAAATCTGGTAAAGCTAGACCACCTTCATTTGAATTTTTTTCATTAATTCCCTTGAAATTTTAAAATTTTTGTTATTTCTTTGGTTCTTTGTTATTATTTTTTCTAGCTTTACAAAGTAGTTTCTTGGTAATTTGATTGGCATGGCTCTGAGTAAGCAGATTAATATAAGCAGAATTGTCATTTTTATCACATTAAATTGGCAAACCCATGAGTACTTGATATTTTTTTAGTTGTTTAATTGACTTTAGCTGTGTGAAAAGTATTTTGTAATTATGTACAGATAGTTCCTGATTTTGCCTTGGCAGGTAGACTCCAAAATATTTTATATTATCTAAATTTATTTTAAATTGAATTTCTCTTTTTATCTCTTGGTGCTGAACTTTGTTGGTAACATATTGAAATTCTGATGATTTACATGGTTTTATTTTTTTATTCTGCTACTTTGCTAAAGTTGACAATTATTTTTCATAGTTTTTTAGTTGATTCTCTAGAGTTCTCTAAGGATACCATCATATCATCTACAAAGAGTAGATAATTTTGTTTCTTCGTCACCTACTCTAATTCCTTTAAATATGTTTCTTTTCTGTTGCTAAAATTAATATTGCTGGTGCAATGTTGAATAATAATGGTGATGGTGGCCAACTTTGTTTCAATCCTGATCTTATTGGGGATGTTTCTAGTTTATTCCTTACATACAATGCTTAATGGTGGATTTACATGGATACTACTGATCATTTTAAGGAAAATTCCATTTATTCCAATGTTCTCTAGTGTTTTTACTAAGAATGGTTGTTGGATTTTATCAAATACTTTTTCTGCATCTATTAAGATAATGATATGCAAACTGTGCATACCCTTTGACCCAGCAGTGTTTCTACTAGGCCTGTATTCCAAAGAGATCTTAAAGTAAAGAAAGGGACCCACATGTGCAAAAATGTTTGTGGCAGCCCTTTTTGTAGTGGCTAGCAAATGGAAACTGAATGGACGCCCATCAATTGGAGAATGGCTGAATAAATTATGGTTTTTAAATGTCATGGAATATTATTGTTCTATAAGAAAGTACCAGCAGGATGATTTCAGAAAGCCCTAGAGAGACTTGCATGAACTGATGCTAAGTGAAATGAGCAGAACCAGGAGATCATTATGGATGGCAAAAACACAACTATATAATGATCACTTCTGAAGGACATGGTTCTCTTCAACAATGAGATGATTCAAACCAGTTCTAATTGTTCAGTGATGAAGAAAACCAAATACACCCAAGGAGAGGCCTATGAGATCTAAGTGCGGACCATAACATAGCATTTTCATGCTCTCTGTTGATGTTTGCTTGCATTTTGTTTTCCTTCTCAGATTTTTTTTTCCTGTAGATCTGATTTTTCTTGTACAGCAAGATAACTATATAAATATATATACAGATATTTGATTTACCATTTATTTCAACATAATTAATATGTATTAGACTACCTTCCATCTAGGGGAGGGGGTGGCAGGAAGGAAGGGAAAATTTGTAACAAAAGGCTTTGCAAGGGTCAGTTTTGAAAAATTACCCATGCATATGTTTTGCAAATAAAAAGTTTGAATTTGAAAAAAGATAATGATATGATTTCTGTTAGTTTGATTATTGGTATGGTCAATTATGCTACTTGTTTTCCTAACATTGAAACAGTCATAGTGTATTATCCTGAGGATAACTTTCTGTAATCTCTTTGCTAATATTTTACTTATAATATTTTGCATCAATATTCATTAGTGAAATTTGTCTATAAATTTCTTTTATTTCACCCTACCTAATTTAAGTATCAGCACCATATCTGTGTCATAAAATGAATATGATGAGTTATTCTTTTGCTATTTTTTTTTCAAATAGTTTGTATAGTATTGGAGTTAATTGTTCTTTAAATGTTTGGTAGAATTCACATGTAAATGCATCTGACCCTGGAGATTTTTCCTTAGGGAGTTGATTAATAGCTTGTTCAATTTATTTTTCTAAAGTGGGTTTATGTAAGTAATTTATTTCCTCTTCTGTTAATCTGGGTAATCTATCTTTTTGTAGGTATTGCTCCATTTCATTTAGGTTATCAAATTTATTGGCATAAAGTTGGGCAACATAGTTCCTAATTATTGCTCTAATTTCCTCTTCCTTGGTGGAAAGTTCTCCCTTTTCATTTTTGAGACTAACAATCTGATTTTCCTCTTTACTTTTTCTAATCAAGTTAACTAAAAATATATTTTGTTTGTTTTTTCATAAAACCAACTCTTACTTTTATTTATTAATTCAAGAATTTTCTTACTTTCAATTTTATTAATCTCTTTTATTTTTGGAATTTTAAATTTTGTATTTAATTGGGGGGTTAATTTGTTCTTTTTTTAAGTTTTTTTTTTTTAGTTGCATGCCCAATTAATTGATCCTGTTATTTTATGCAAGTAAGCCTCTAGAGATCTAAAATTTCCCCTAATTACCACTTTGGCTGTATCCAACAAATGTTGATACATTCTCTCATTGTTATTATTCTCTTGGATGAAATTATTGATTGGGTCTATGATTTGTTCTTTCAACCATTCATTCTTTAGGATCAGATTATTTTGTTTCCAATTAATTTTTGGTTTATTTTTTTCCTGAAATTTTATTGAATGTAATTTTTATCACATCATAATCTGAAAAAAATTATTTTTTTCTGCCTTTCTGCATCAGATTTTGAGGTCTTTTTACCCTAATATATGGTCAATCTTTGTGTGGGTTCAATGAACCACTAAAAAAAAGTGTATTCTTTTCTGTCTCCATTCAATTTTCTCCAAAGATTTACCATACCTAACTTTTCTAAAATTCTATTTACCTACTTAACTTTTTTCTTACTTATTTTGTGGTTCAATTTATCTAATTCTGAGAGAGGAGAGTTGAGATGACCCACTATTATAGCTGTGCTGTCTATTTCTTCTTATAGATCTCTTACCTTCTCCTTTAGGAATTTAGATGTACTTGGTGCATATATGTTTAGTATTGATATTACTATGTTACCCTTTAACAAGATATAGTTTGATTCTTTATCTCTTTTAATTAGAACTATTTTTGCTTTTGTTTGACATGAGATTATGATCATTACTCCTGCTTTTTTTTAACTTCACCTGAACCATAATAGATTCTGCTCCAACCTTTTACCTTTACTCTGTATGTATCACTCTGCTTCAAATGTGTTTCTTCTAAACAACATATTGTAGGATTCTGGCTTTTAATCCAGTCTGCTATCCATTTCCATTTTATCGAAGAGTTCATCACATTCACATTCACAGTTAACTTCATTAACTCTATATTTCTCACCCATCTTTTCTCTTTATACTTTTCTCTTTCTTATCCCCCTTTTCTTCCTCACCAACGTTTTGCTTCTGACCACCACCTCCTTCCATTCTTTGTTGTTTTTTTTTCATAAAACCATCTATTATTTTCATTTATTAATTCAAGAATTAATTCCCCTTTTATAGCTCCTCCCCTTTTTCTTATCGCTTTCTCCTTCTACTTCTGTTCTCCCTTCTATAATCTCCTATTTTCATCTCCCCTTTCTCCTCCCATTTACCAAAGAATGAATCAGGTTTCTGTATCTAACTAAATATGTCTGATATTCTCTGTTTAAGTAAAATTCAATGATATTGTTTCCACAATGTTTATCCCCCTTCCTTCTTTCCTTCAATTATAATAGGTCTTTTTTGCTTCTTCATATGATCCAATTTACCCTATTTTACCTTCCCTTTTTTCTTCTTCCAGTGCAGCCCCTTTCCACTCCTTATTTGTTTTTTATATCATCACAGTAAAGTGAAATTATATCTACATCTTCTGGATATATACCACTAAAATACAGTTCTCAAGAATTAAACATATCATCTTCCTATATAGGAATGTAAACATTTTAATCTTTATAAACAAAATTTTCTTCCCTTTTATGCTTCTCTTTAGTTCTGTACTTGAATATCAAATTTTCTGTTCAGCTCTGGTCTCTTCATAAAAAAATAAATGAAAATCCCATATTTCACTGCAAATCCATCTTTTTCTCTGAAAGATAATTCTTGATTTTGTGGAAAGTTGATTTTTGCCTCTAGTCCAATTTCCTTTGCTCTCTAGAGTATCATATTCCAGGCTCTTAAACCTTTAAAGTTGAAGCTGCTAGGTCCTGAGTGATCCTGATTGTGGATCCTTGATTTTTGAATTGTTTCTGAATGCTTGCAGTATTTTCTCCTTGATATGATAATTTTGGAATTTAGCTACAGTGTTCCTTGGAGTTTTCTTTTTTGGGGTCTCTTTCAGGAGATTATTTGTAAATTCTTTCAGTGGCTATTTTGCCCTCTCATTCTAAGACATTGGGACAGTTTTCCTTGATGATTTCTTAAAATATGTTGTTTAGGCTCTTTTTTTCATTGCAGTTTTCAGAGATTCCAATAATTCTTAGATTGTCTCTCCTGAATCTATTTTCTAGATCAATTGTTTTTCTGATGATTTGTTTTAAATTTTCTTCTATATTTTTTTTCAATTTTTTGGTTTTGTTTGATTGATTATTAATGTCTCATTGAATCATTCACTTCCACTTGTTCATTTCTAATTTTTAATGAATAATTTTCTTCAGTTTGATTTTTTACCTCCTTTTGCATTTGGCCAATTTAACTTTTAAATGAGTTGTTTTGTTCATTGGAGTTTTTTTTTTAATTTCATAAATTCTGTTTTTCAAAGTTTTCTTTTTTCCATTTCACCAAAACTATTTTTAAAAAGTGATTTTCTTCAGACACTTTCTGTGTTTTCTTTTCCAGAACTTTCATTTCCATTCCCCATTTTTCTTCATTCTTTTGAAAGCTTTTTTAAAATTCTTCCAGGAGAGCATTTTGAAATAGAGACCTAGTTACATCTCTTTTTGAGGCTTCATGAGAGATATTTTGCCTTTAGGTTCTTCACGATTTGAGATCTGTTCTTTTCTGTCACCATAAAAGCTATCTATAGTCAGAGGATTTTTTGGCTGTTTTTTATTTTTAATGGTTGAGTTCTGTTCTTTGGGCAAAGGACCCTAGCTTTCTCTAAAGGCAACAGTGGCTTCATGCTGCCCTGCGGTGGATACTGCATGGCCAAATCCCCCTTGTTACACTGGAGTTCAGGAGTTCACTATCTTCTTTCTGTAGTTGTGTTGGAGGTCTACCACTAATCTCATAATTCCTCTGGTTTCTGAAGTAAAGTGGAGGAGCAAATGCTTATGTATTTTGGTTAAGCGCCTCCCACTAGATTCTTCTTGCTCATGATGGCCTCTCCACCCTGGGTCTCCCTGCGCTGCACTGTGCTAAGCCACATCTGTTTTGGGCTACAAACACCATCCCTAATCCCCCTCACCACCAAATTGAGAAGTTCTTTCCTAAAGTTCTTCCAAAATATCTTCTGCTGGAAATGTGCCACACTTCAAATATTTGTGGTTTTTGTCACTCCAAAACCATTTCAGGGATTTAATTTGGTGTTGATCTGAGGGAATCCAGGAAGAACTCAGACAAAGACCTGTGTACTCTTCACATCTTTACTTTACCCTTCCTGACATTTTTTTAAATAAAAGTTTATCCATTAGATTCAGGTCATTGTTGACACAACACAATGGTTTAATATAAAGCAAATTAGCATTGAATTATAAAATACATTATGATCATCCATTATATTATATGTAGGAATAGAGGATAAAGTTGACATATTTTGAATCTATTTTCTCAATTAATACATTATGTCAGGTTAATTATATCTCTTAATAGTGTATGCTGATTTAACTCCTAGTTGATAATGCAAATGAAGGCAATACATGCAATGATAAATTTATAAATAATGGAAAGATAGCTTAGTTCACATGGCACAAACATCAAATTGGAAGTTAAACAAAATTCAATTTTTATTGAAATTTGTTGCTTGACTATAGAATATTACTAAACTACACAATGTTTAAAGTACTAAATCTGTAAAATGGATATTTTGAATCTCTCTTTTACAATAAGGCTGGTTGGATTGACTGCTCAATGATTGTAAAAATGCATTGAGAATATAAAGTCCTTTACTAATGTTAAGTATTATGATAGTAGTTTAACCTAGGGGAATTTGACTTCCCTTTTCATCTTGACATTTCATCTAACAAGTGCAGACAGTGTATAAAAAGAATGAGAGGTTCACATGCTCTATCTATCCAGCCTCAAGACATCATGAACCAGCTTTTTAAGACATAAGCAGAAATATTCAAAATCTTAGAAAGCTTTATTTATCTTTTCCTTTGAACTCAGCCTTTTTTCCCCTTATACTATTAAAAATGAGTTTCAAGACTGATATATTTTTCTTTCCTGCCCTTCAAGAAGTGTGTATGGATCTCATTTCCTGCCTGTGCCCCCACTCCCTTTTCCTTTGGGAAAGATATGAATTACTATGATAGGGTCTAGGAACCTGTGAATTCAAATTCACTCCTAACTATTCAGAAATTTGTTTGGCAAGTCATTTCTTCCCTCTATAGTCTACCCTTCTTATCTAATAAAAGCTTTTCACTGGCCACTATATATATTTCACTGGTATGCTGTGAGAGGGAGAAAAAAGTTGGTGGGGTTTATGAAATTCTGCAAAGCAGAGTAAAGGGAAGTTAAGACATCATAGCATACTGAATCTTTTGATAACTTTTTAATAAGATCAATTTATACCTAATAATAGTACACATTTCTAGTGGAGAATTCCAAACAATTGGTAAGCCAAATGCATGATTTATATGTTAACCTTGATTTCTAGAAACTTCATCCAACTGAATAAAAAGGCTTTTTAATTCATTACAGAAAATCATGTGGATTCTGGATGTTCATTCATTACTAAACAGCCTTAATTACTATGAATATAGTTGGGAGGGAGAGGGGAAAGACCAAAAATGCAAATGTATGTTGTATCTTGTGGATAATGTAGCTCTACTGTCAGAATGTATAGTTGGGTAAATAAAGCATACCAAACCCCTTGAAACATTATGAAAAAAAGTTATTTAAAGAATTTCTCTACTTAGCAAACTAGACAATGTCAGTTTTCTGGTACTGTGATTTTGTTTCAACTCTACTGAGCATCCACTAGATTGGATTCTTGCGTTGAAGACTAGAATGCATTACTCTGTGAATTGGAATGAATTAGGCACACTCTGTTGCATTTCTAGATTGTCATCTTTCTGCCTTTCTGAAAATAATTTTATAGGAATTTTCTATCAGTATGAGGGAAAAAATTTATAAACAAAATTTAATGAAAGTGTTCATCTCCTTAATTTCATTACCAATAACATTAGTCTTAAGACTTTCACTATGTTTGTTTCCTGAGTATTTTGAATTTGAAATGTCCAGCAGTCTTTAGGGCATGAAGTATTTTAAATAATGCCCAAAAATTATGAAAGAAAAGTATTTATCATCGAAGCCTCATCAGTCCTCAAAATGCTCAGTTTTATTGACATTCACTGATTAGTGTATCTATAGTGGTAGGCAAACTGCTGTGTTTCTGTGGCTATCTATCTGTCTGTCTGTCTCTTTTTCTCCACTGTGTCTTATGACCACATCTACTAAATACTGTACAGATTCTCAAGACTATAAATTATTTAATAAAATATTTTATTAAAATTACAACTCCAAATGTGAATTCAGACAATAATATTTGCATAATAACTGGTCAAATTCCTATTCCTTCTCCCAGCATCAGGTGTCATAACTTTTTTTTTAAGTTCTTTCTTCCAAGAATATGTCAAGATTTTATAACCTTTTTACTTTTCTTCAGGTGATCATAATAACTATATATACCATTCTTATGATTCAGATTTTTACTTCAAATTATGATTATAAATTTTGTCACTTTTTCCAATTTTTTTATATTTTGCCACCATATATGCTTTATTATACTCTGTTACATTCATATATCAAAATGTATTCAATCTAATTCCAATCTAATTATAACATTTGTGTTATACTACCTTTAACTAGTTTTTGCTAAGCCTGTTACACACTACTCCAAAACTGTGTAAATTGGGATCGCTTTGATTATTAGTAAAGGAGAGAATTTTTTCAAGATTTATTAACAATTTCTGTTTCCTCTTTTATCAAGGGCTTATTCATATCTTGTGACCACTTACCTACTGTAGAATGGGAGTTGGGCCTCCTATTATTCTCTCTATATAAATGTCAGATATACAGCATAGTGTCTTTCACATAATAACTGCACAATAAAGTATTTGAAAGCTTGTCACATAGATTTGTTCTGCTAGTTCCCCAGAGGAAAGAACTAATAGCAAAAGGATGGAATTTGCAAAGGCAAATTCTCTCTGTCGGGGCAGCTAGGTGGCGCAGTGTATAGAGCACCAGCCCTGAAGTCAAGAGGACCTGAGTTCAAATCTCATCTCAGACACTTAACATTCCCTAGCTGTTTGACCCTGGACAAGTCACTTAACCTCAATTACCTCAGCAAAAAGCAAAAAAAAAAAAAA
>JAJPUD010008643.1:0-10930 GCA_023553655.1 Myrmecobius fasciatus | reverse complement strand
TCTCTCTCTCTCTCTCTCTCTCTCTCTCTCTCTCTCTCTTTCTCTCTGTCTGTCTCTCTCATATTTGTGTTATGACCATTTAGAATGTTCATAAAATTACTGATAACTTATTTTTTCTGTAGTTAGAACAGTCCTCTTCAGCAGAAGTTTTCAAAGAAAAAATGGATGATAACTTGTCTATGATATTATAAGGAAACTTTTGGTTCTGATGGCCCAGAAACCCCTCTAACTTGGAGATTTGGCACTTCTATGTCTTGAGACAGAGAATAATGCTCAGTGGTTGTTGATTTGATGTTCAATCTGTTACTAGTAATGAGATTAAGTTCTTTAAAGTAATATTTGCTATTAATTGATCTTTGCTATTCAAGTTTCAAGAAATTATTTTCTTATGAGCAACAAGATTAAACTCTACAACACATTAGAAAGTAATTTTAAATTTAGATCATTTTGAAAAATCAACAACAAAAAAGATATATCTTTTAAAATGTATACATAAAGGTAACATTGAAATTAGTATAATTTTTTTTTCTATTAATTTGAAAGTAAGGGAATTTTTGGAGGAACAAGGAAAGGATCTTTTTCAAAGATCCTTTTATATTTTCTCATTTCAAATATTTCAAATATCAGTTGCATGAGGTTTTTTGTACATAAATTGCCAGATTTCATTTCTCATGTATTCTTGTGAAATATAATAAGCACATCCATTAGAATGTAAGTTTTAACATATGTTAATTCGTTTAATCTTCATGGCTATGAGTTAGGGTTTTGCACATGAAAAAACCAAGCCTGAGAAAAGTTGAGAGAAGATGCTAAATGGTTGACAATCTGAATTTTAGAAGAAATTTTCTCTCTAGAAGTTTTCTACATCAATGAGATAATCCTCCCTTCCCTTTCCACCATCAAAAAAAAACTGTATCTTTACAATTTTGCATTGAGATTAAGAACCCTTTCTCTGGCTAGCTAAGCATTTACAAATGGCATGGCAGGACGTAAAGAAAAATGCAGTATTTCAAAGAAGCAAATTGAAAATTGAATTCTCAGTCCAACAAATGGAAACAGTTTTGACTCCTAAGCTTTTCTTTGTTTATGTGTGTTTTTATATTTTTTAAATTTCATGACTTAAAATAGTGGCTTGCAGTATGTAAATACATATTAAAATGCATGGATTTTAAAGTCTATTAAA
The DNA here is from genome assembly GCA_023553655.1 of Myrmecobius fasciatus. NCBI lineage: Eukaryota > Metazoa > Chordata > Mammalia > Dasyuromorphia > Myrmecobiidae > Myrmecobius > Myrmecobius fasciatus. The sequence goes on along the minus strand of JAJPUD010008643.1, from coordinate 9,747 downwards.
ATATATTTGCTCTCTCTATTTATACTAGTATTGTTTCTTTTATCTACTTGGGTTTTTAGTGATTTTGTTGAGGTGCTTAAAATTGCTCATTCTGATGGATTTACCATTTTTCATGAAAAAGCCATTGATTATTAAGTTCAGATGTTTTCATGAGAATTATTGTTTAATAGCTGGTGTCATGTCATGATATGGTGAGGTTTCCTCATGCTTATTTCTGTGCAATAGATCAAAATGATTTTTTAGAAAATGACATGTAATTTATAATTCAATAAATTCATTTTACTCATAGGGATATTATCAATTATTTAATTGTCTAAAAAGTAACAATGCTACATTAATATACTCATTTTTATTCTTAAAATTTGATTCCCAGTCTGTTAAAGTGATTTCTCTGGATTGATTCATCATCATAGTAAAGTGAAATAGCATTATTAACCCCACATTACAGAGAAAAACACTTGAGTCAATTTCAATTCTTAAGTCTTAAAGAAAGTCACTATATGAAGGAATAAAACCAGATTATTCAAGGAGAAACAACTTTTCACTAGCTTTACTTGATGCTAATGTACTTAATCCCAATGATGCCACACATATTTCCTAATTTTTTTTAAATCAACCGTCTTATCATATTATTGCTATATATATTATATATTATGCTATATTATATATTATTTCATACACCAAGAGGATCTATTTATGTATTAATGTTCAGAACAGTTACATGAGCTCATATTACTTTTGTATCTGGAATTCTGTATCATAAATTATAAGATAAGGTTGTGATTCTAGAACTATTGGATATTAAATAGGAGTCACAAAAGTCATCTAATTTATCCAAGTTAACATTTTCCTTATTCTAACAATACATACAGTAGAATGAAACTCTTTTAGTCCTCCTAAGAAATGAGATTTAAGTAAATTCTTCAGTAGTACCCATTCCAGTTCACCATTGATGGCCTGGCAAGGGTAGAGACAAAGAAACAGACAGAAACAGAGAGGCAGCTAGTGACAGAGAAACAAACAGAAACAGAAGGACACAGAGAGAAAATTATTTTTTTAATTAAAAAGAACTTTCAGTTTGAAAATTACTATATAACCAAAGTACAATTGGATATTTCACGTAAAATTATAATTTCCCTCAGAGGAAAGTTCTGACTAGAAATCTTTTTCAATAGCCATATTCCAATCCATATTCCAATTATCCAATAGATTATTACCCCATGACTCTCACAGTTAGGTCAGTGATCATGATTTTCTGTAATACACATTTTAAGAACTTATGTATATTTGCAAGAGAGCAATTTGAAAGTAACCTCATCTTTAGTCCAACAAATACATTAAAATCTTCCCCAATAAATAAATTGGAACATTTATAGCAAGAACCAAAATCCATTATATCCTTTAACTAATTTACTGAAGCACAGCCTACTTACTGAGTTGAAGATTACATATAAATTACTACCATTATGTTAAAAAATATATTTAAGAAAAACACTACTTGATAATAGCTATCTATTTCTGAGAATCAGTGCTAAACTCCTGTTTATTTCAGGCTGGTTAACTTAATGTGACAATAATGATTTACCTATCACATAATTTACAAAATATTTTTATTCTAAATTCCATGTTCACAGAAAAATCAGAAACTTGATATGAATCTGCAGTGCTTTATTAAGTAAATAATATCCCTATTTCACTGTAAACCTGAATTTCTCAGGATAGCACCATATATCTCTATATCTACACTTATATTATCAGGGAGGGATAAAAGTAGAGAGAGGGAGCAGGTGGGAATTGAGAATAATGAGACAAATTACAGTAAAACGGGAAAGACCTGAGGTCTGATCATTGAAAAAAAATAATTTTAAAAAGAGGAGAGAAGTCTCTGGATTGGAATCTTATTTGTTAAATACAAACTTGAGGGGCAACTTCTAATTGCATTAGAGCTTTATGTGTATCAGCTAATTAAATATCAAAGCTAACATAGTTTTGAGAGAAAAGGAGGAAAAACTATTGTAAATGCATTGGATCTCAGTGTAAGTATCACTTCTTCTTTCCAAAAATCTCCCAAATTTCTGCAGAGGATTCCAGCTCTAGATACGTTTTTTTAAGACCTCTGACACTTTACTACTAGCAATGTTCCTGGTAAATAGAAGATACCTTATAAATGTTTTATTGATTAATAGAGAAATAGGAAATGTACCAAATGTTCCTCACTGACTTCCAAATTCATTTCTTTTTCCTTATCTCAACACCCTTTCTTCAAAGTTTATTCCATCTAGATTTGCCAACCTAGTCAAATTTTGGTAGTATTTATCTACTTCTTTCTAGTTCATTCTCACATTTTTCATGAATATGTCAATGCTTTTCCCATAGTCTTCTTCCCCATGTTAACCTTTACGATACTGTGTCCTAGTTTACCAACTTCTTCAACTTCTATGACCTGCAACTTCATTTCACTTTAACCACACATAAAGAAGTTCATATACTTCAGTTCATCATGATCTATAAGGGTTCCACATCTAAAACTGAAAACTCTCAGTTTCTCCCATTAGAGCATACTCTCAATTATGTATTTCCACTTCACTATATGTCTCAATTCTTATAAATATATTATTTGTCCTCAAAGCAATATTCAATCATTCTACTTTTGCTTTGCTAATCTATTAATTCTTTCTCTCCTAATTGTTATTCCTATGAAAATTGGACAAAATAGTTAATAAGTTCAATATTATGTGTTCACCTACACTTGATTTCTTAATTCCTATGTCTAACACTGGTTATTTCTTCATAGGTATAAAACATCAGTGACAACTATTATTGAACTTTTTTTCATTTCTAATTCATGTTCTATTGAACCACTTCTTTACATTTAATATAAATGATCTACTCTCATGTGATGGATTAAACAAAATCCCCAAGAACAGCATCTATAAGAAAGGAAAGTTAAAGGAAAAAGGAAAAGGAAATTCCAGGAATAAATATCCAATAGTAAAACTTAGAAATAAAACCAATGATATTATATACTTATTCACCACTTCCCAAAGTACTGATGATTAAAAAAAACCAAAATGGATTACCCAAATAAATAATTTTGGTCTCATTCCTTTCAATGAGCCTTGATATTCATCTGTCTGGAGTAAGAATATAGAAAGACATCACTTATTTGAAAATAACATACTAGATTTTTAATTTTTTTAAAAATTCTCTATCAAGAAATTATATTTATGTAAAGTGATCCAAAATTCATCGATAGTAATAACTTAAGTTCTTAGTATCACATATTAAGAAAAACATCAATCAATTGGTATTTGTTCTGAGGGGACTTTTGAAATGGTGAGGGACCTTTAGAATCAATATCATATAAGGAATGAAGATTGGTTGATGGAATTTGTTTAACAGGCAAAATGCAATGCTCAAGAAGGTCATATCTATTTTTATTAGTTGTCTGTTTAAAGTTTTTGAGTTGCTTTTATGTGGAGTAATGGATGGAAGAACAAAGAAGCAAATTAAGGCTTGACTTTTAGGGTTGGCAGGGCAGGGAAAATAAGCTAAATAAACAAGAACAACTTAGTGATTAGAACTATCCAAAAATGGAATGAGCTGCCAAGAGAAGTAATGGGCTCTTTTTTGTAATTCTTGGAATTCTTTAAGCAGAGAATGAATGGAAAAAAGGATGTTTAGAAATAATGGAGTAGAAAATAGAAAATATATTATCATAGAATGTATTATGGAATATATGTTTGGAAGAAGACAATAGAATTATGAGGCAAGTGTGATGTAATAATGTTGGCAGATTTTAGATATCAAATTAGATATCTCCAGGGACTCTTTTGCTCTTCAAAATAGAGAATAATTGATACAAAAGAAATTAAAGTAAAAGATATGCTTGCATATGGAACTCATCAACTAATTTAGCACTGTAAAAGACATGCATGGAAGATAGAAGTAAAGACAAGAAAGTAAGGATGAATTTTTCAATAGTTATAGTAAATAGTGTAAGAAGTATGAAAGTTTAGAATCATATGAATGGTATACTACAAACAAAAACAACCACAAAAACATTTTAATTACATTGAAGGCAACAGGATGTTCTAAGTAGGTATTGTGCTTATAGTTATGATGGAAGAAACAATAGCAGTGGAAAACAGTGAATCTAAAAGTATGCACATTTTATCTTTTTTTTTTCTATTTTCTCCACTAAGTGAAATATTATTTTGGGTTAGTATAGAGGCAATGAGGAAAGTAATGAAAGACATCAAGACAAATGCCCTACTTAATAATTTTTTCTAAATATCAATTTTGTCCAAAAAACTTAAAATGAATCAGCTTTTCAAGGACATAGTACTTATACAATATTTTCTCACAATTCATTTGTGACCATAAGTTGGAGTATAGTAGATAATGTACCTCATAGTACAATGGATACAGTATTGGACTTAGGGTCAAGAAGTCCTGAGATCAAATTCTACCTCAAGCATTTACTAGCTAGGTAACTGAGCAAATAACAATCTCTATTAGCCTCAGTTTTTACTTGTGTAAGATGGAAATAATAATACCTGCCTCACAGAGTGGTTATGAGTACCAAAAGATACATTATGCATATAATGTATCTTTAAACCTTAAAATTTTATGTAAGTACTAGCTATTATTAGTAGAACAAACATATAGTGCCTATAGAGTAATCAAGCAAAGAATTGAATCAGTTTTAAATGAGAAACTTTGTGATTAAATTCATCTTATTAAAGAAAAACATAATTTGAGATATCTCTATTAACTTGCCTACCCTCATTGGCATACTATGATTCTGAAAAATATCTATGAGAGGAGAAAGCAACATATATAGCACACATTGCAATAGTAAGTATACTGTCATCCTCTTAATTTGGAATCAAAGAATAGCACTTACTTTTTCCTTGATAATATTCCAAATAATGAAGGGAATTTTGTGGTCATATTGGTTTTATAAATTATTAATAAAACAAGAAATTCAACTTTCTCTTGGTCCACTAGATACAACCAAGAAGGAAGGAAGGTAAGAAGGGATGATTTGTTTTTTTCCCTTTGTTTGTTTTTTTATTTCTTTAAGGCTTTTTATTTTCAAAACATATGCATGGATAATTTTCCAACATTGATCCTTACATAGCTTTGCATTTCAAATTTTTCCCTCCTTCTCCCCAGTCCCTCCCCTAGATGGCAAGCAAGCCAATGTATGTTATGCATGTTAAAATATATGTTAAATCCAATATTTTCTCCTTTAATTTACTTTTCCTTTTTCCTTTAACCTTCCTTTTCTATAGATGCTGTTCCAGGGGATTTTGTTTAATCCATTGCATGAGAGTAGATCATTTTTATTAAATGTAATTAGGAAGTGGTTCAATAGAACATGAGTTAGTTAATTGCTGCACAAGAAAAATCAGATCAAAAAGGAAAGAAAATGAATAAGAAAAAAATGCAAGGAAACAACAACAGAGTGAGAATGTTATGTATTAATCCATATTCAGTTCTCAAAGGCTTTGCTTTGAGCACTGATGGCTCTCTTCATTATAAGATCATTGGAACTTGAATCAATCATCTCATTGTTGGAAAGAATCACATTTATCAGAATTGATCATTATATAGTATTGTTATAGTTGTGTACAATGATCTCCTGGTTCTGCTCATTTCACTTAGCATCAGTTCATGTAAATCTCTTCAATCCTCTCTAAAATCATCCCCCTGATCATTTCTTAAAGAACAACAATATTCCATAACATTCATATACCACAACTTATTCAGTCATTCTCCAACTGATGGGCATATACTCAGTTTCCAGTTTCTTGCCACTGCAAAAAGGGCTGCCATAAATATTTTTGCACATGTGAGTCCCTTTCCTTCATTTCACATCTCTTTGAGATATAGGCCCAAAGATCAAAGGGTATGCACAGTTTGATAACTTTTTCAGCATAGTTCCAAATTGCTCTCCAGAATGGCTGGATCCGTTCATAGTTCCACCAACAATGTATGAGTTGCCCAGTTTTCCCACATCCCCTCCAATATTTGTCATTATCTTTTCCTGTTATCTTAGCCAATTTCAGAGGTGTGTAGTAGTATCTCAGAGATGTCTTAATTTCCATTTCTCTGATCAGTAGTCATTTACATCACCTTTTCATATGATTAGAAATAGTTTTAATTTCTTCATCTAAAAAATTGGCTGTTCATATCCTTTAACCACTTATCAATTGGAGAGTAATTTGAATTCTTATAAATTTGAGTCAATTTTCTATATAGTTTAGAAATGAGGCCTTTATCAGAACTCTAAATATAAAAATGTTTTCCCAGTTAATTGCCTCATTTCTGATCTTGTCTGCATTAGTTTTGTTTGCACAAAAACTTTTTAACTTAATATAATCAAAATTAACTACTTGGTGTTCAATTATGAGTTCCCGATCTGTTTTGGGCACAAATTTCTTCCTTCTCCACAGATCTGACAGGTACACAATCCTATGTTCTTCTAATTTGCTTTCAATATCACTCTTTATGTCTAAATCATGAACCCATTTTGACCTTATCTTGGTATGTGGTGTTAGATGTGGCTCAATGCTCAGTTTCTTCCATTTTCCCAGCCGTTTTTGTCAAATAGTGAGTTCTTATCCCAAAAGCTGAGGTCTTGAGATTTGTCAAACAATAGATTGCTATAGTTATTAACTATTTTTTCCTATAATCCTTACCTATTGCACTGATCAACTACTCTATTTCTTAGCCAGTACCAAATGTTTTTGATGACTGATATTTTATAATATAGTTTTATGTCTGGCACAGCTAGGTCATTTTTTTTTTGCTGAAGCAATTGGGGTTAAGTGACTTGCCCAGGGCCAGACAGCTAGGAAGTGTTAAGTGTCTGAGACCAGATTTGAACTCAGGTCTTCCTGACTTCAGGGCAGGTGCTCTATGCATTGTGCCATCTAGCTGCCCCTTAGGTCACCTTCATTGGCATTTTTTTTCATAATTTCCTTGAAATTCTTTACCTTTGGTTTTTCCAGATGAACTTTTTTGTTGTTTTTTTCCCTAAGGCTGTAAAATAATTTCTTGGGAGTTTAATTGGTATGGCATTAAATAAATAGATTAATTTAAATAGTATTGTCATTATTATATTTGCTCAGCCTACCTATGAGCACTTGATATTTTTCCAATGGTTTAGATCTGACTTTATTTGTGTGGAAAGTGTTTTGTAGTTGTGTTCATAGAGTTCCTGACTTTCCCTTGGCAGATAGATTCTCAAATAATGTATAGTATCAACAGTTATTTTGAATGGAATTTCTTTTTGTATCCCTTGCTGCTGCAAAAATGCTGATGATTTATGTGGATTTATTTTGTATCCTGCAACTTTGCTAAAGTTGTGAATTGTTTTTAGTAATTTTTAGTTGATTCTCTAGAGTTCTCTAAGTATAGCATCATATCATTTGCAAAGAGTGATAATTTTTTCCTTATTACCTACTCTAATTCCTTTAATCTCTTTTTCTACTCTTATTGCTGGAGCTAGCATTTCTAATACAATATTGAATATTAATGATGATAATGAGCAATGTTGTTTCACTCCTGATCTTATTGTTTATTACTTCTTGCATCTCTCTAAACTTCTCCTATAGGAATGTGGATGCTATAACATTTGGTGCATATATGTTTGGTACTGATATTGCTTCATTATCTATTATACCCTTTAGTAAAATATAGCTTAGCTTCTTTCCTTATCTCTCTTTTAATTAGATCTATATTTGCTTTTACTTGACCTGAGATCAAGAGTGTTACCACTACTTTTTTTTTTACTTCACTTGAAGAATAATATATTCTGTTCCAGTCTTTTATCTTCATTCTGTATGTATCCCTCTGCTTTATATGTGTTTCTTGTAAACAATTTATTGTAGTATTCTGACTTTTAATCTAGTCTGCTGTCCACTTCAGTTTTATGGGAAAGTTCTTCCCATTCACATTCACAATTAAAATATCTAATTCAGTATTTCCTGCCATCGTATTAACCCTAAGTTATGCTTTTCTCTTTCCTTCCCCCATTCCCTCCTGCCCAGTATTTTGCTTCTGATAATCACCTCCCTCAAACAGCCCTACACCTTTAGAGCCTCTTCCTCTCTTTTACACCTTTCCACTAATACTTCTGTTTTCTCTTCTATTAGACTTTCCCTTTTTTTTCCCTTTTCCCCTCCCATTTCTCTATAAGGTGAAACAAATTTCTTTGCAAAACCAATTTCTCTGTGATATTCTCTCTTTGAGCCCAATCTGACGAGAGTAGGACTCACATAATGCTCATCCTCTTACCTTCTTTCCTTCAATTATAATATCTTCTTTGCCTCTTTGTAATTTCCCTTATTTTACTTCCTTTTTCCTCTTTTTCCAATACAATCCCCTTTTCTTTTTTCATATTGTCATAATAAAATCAAATTTTACCTGCAAACTCTAAGTATACCCATAACAGAAATATAGTTTTGAGGAGTTCATTCATTTTTACCTTTATATTCTTCTCTTGAATTCTGCTTTTGGAGAATAATTTTTTGCTCAGTTCTGGTCTTTTCTACAGAAATAGATGAAATTCAACTATATCATTGAATATCTATCTTCTTCCCTGAAAGATAATTTTCACTTTTAGCTGAATAGTTTATTCTTGGCTGTAATTCCAGTTCCTTTGCCTGTCAGAATATCAGATTCCAGATCCTTCAGTCTTTTAAAGTGGAATCTGTTTGGTCCTGGATAATTCTAATTGTGGCTCCTCAGTATTTAAATTGTTCCTTTCTGGCTGCTTGCAATATCTTTTCCTTAGTGCAATAATTCTGAAATTTAGCTACAATATTCCTTGGGGTTTTAATTTTGGCATCCCTTTCAGAAGGTGATTGGTGAATTCTTTCAATGTATATTTTACCTTCTGATTCTAAGATATCAGGGCAGTTTCCCTTTATGATTTCCTTTAAGATAATGTCTAGATTCTTTTTTTTTTATCAAAGCTTTCAGGAAGTCCAGTAAATCTTAGCTTGTCTCTCCTAGATCTATTTTCCAGGGCATATTTTCTTATTTTCATATTTTTGTTCTATTTTTTTCATTTTATTGTCTTTGACTGATTCCTGAAGCTTTATTGAGTCATTCACTTCCATTTGTTCGATTCTAATTTTTAATGTATTATTTTCTTCAGTTATCTTTTTTAACTCATTTTATATCTGGTCAATTAAATTGTTTTGTTCATTGCATTTTTTCCATTTCACAAATTTTGTATTTCAATGAAATGGTATATTTTTCATGTCTCTTTTTTTGACTTTTAAAAATTTTTTTCTTTATTGTTTTTTCTGGTTATACATGTATATTAACTATTTTTTAATTTTATTTTTTTAATTTTATTTGCATAACATATGTGTGGGTAATTCTTCAACAATAACCCCTACATAGCTTTTCATTACAAATTTTTCCCCCAACTCCCCACCCCTCCCCTAGATGGCAGGATATCCACTACATGTTAATTATGTTAAAATATTGGCAAATCGAATATATGTATACATATTTCCAAACTTATCATTGTTGTGCAAGAAAAATCTTATCTACACAAATGATATATCAGATAAAGGAAACACAATGTAAGCAAACATCAATCAAGGAGTATGAGAACGTTATGTTGTGGTCCACATTTCACATCCCTCTCTCTGGGTGTATATGGCTTTCTTCAGTGAACAATTGGAGGTGGTTTGAAACATTTCATTATTGAAGAGAGCC
>JAJPUD010008642.1:68721-85982 GCA_023553655.1 Myrmecobius fasciatus | reverse complement strand
ACTATATCTATATTTCCTGCCATCTTATTTACCCAAAGTTATATTTTTCTCTTCCCTTTCCCCTTACTCCCTTCCCCTCTCCCCAGTATTTTGGTCTTGATGACCACCTCCCTCCAATAGTCCTCCCCCCTTTAAAACCCTCCCTCTTCTCCACACCTTTCCCCTAATCCCTCTATTAATTTATCCATTTCTTTTCCTCCTTTCCCTCCTACTTCCCTATACAGAGGGCCAAGTTTTTCCCTGAAATCAAATGTATCTGATATACTCTTTTAGAGCCCAATCTAATGAGAGTAAGAATACTCATCACCCTCCCTTCTTTCCCTCAATTATATTAGATTTTCTATGTCTCTTCATAAGACTTTGCCATATTTTACCTCCTTTTTATTTTTATTTTATTTTATCTTCATTCCCCTCCTCCCCTTTTTTTACAGTATGATGTACCTTCCACCTCTAATTTCTTTCTGATTATTATTAAAGTAAAATCAAATTATACCCCCATTCTTCAAGGATACCCCTAGTAGAGATATAGTTCTCGAGAGTTCTTTCTTTCTTACCCTTTTACGCTTCTCTAGAGTTCTGTGTTTGGAGGTCAAATTTTTTGTTCAGATCTGGTCTTTTCATTAGAAATAGGTGAAATTCTCCTGTATCATTGAATGACCATCTTCTTCCCTGGATGATGATGCTCATTCTAGCTGGATAACTTATTCTTGGCTGTAATCCAAATTCTTTTGCCTTTTGGAATATCTGATTCCAGGCCCTTCCATCCTTCAATGTGGAAGCTGACAGATCCTGTGTAATTCCAATGACAGTTCCTCGGTATTTGAACTGTTTTTTTTCTAGCAGCTTGTAATATCTTTTCCTTGGTGTGATAGTCCTGAAATTTGGCCACAATATTCCTTGGGGTTTTAATTTTGGGGTCTCTTTCAGGAGGTGATCGGTGAATTCTTTCAATGCCAACTTTGCCTTCTGATTCTAAAACATCAGGGCAATTCTCTTTCATGATTTCCTGGAAGATAGCATCAAGGTTCTTTTTTTCAGCGTGATTTTCAGGGAGTCCAATAATCCTTAGATTGTCTCTCCTGGATCTGTTTTCCAAGTCAGTTGTTTTTCCTAGGAGATATTTCATATTTTCTTCTATTTTTTTCATTTTTTTGTTTTTGTTTCACCGATTCTTGAAGTCTTATTGTGTCATTCATTTCAATTTGTTCAATTTTAATTTTTAAAATATTATTTCCTTCAGCTATCTTTTTTAGCTCCTTTTGTAACTGGCCAATTGAATTTTTTGGTTCATTGCATTCTTTTTCCATTTTGCCAATTTTGTTTTTCAGTGAATTGTTGTCTTTTTCAAATTCACCAGACTTATTTTCCAATTTTTCATATATCTGTTGCAGGGCGATATTTCCTTCTTGCACTGCTCTCAATTTATTTGCCCAATCTTTTTCTAGCTCTCTTTTGAGATTCTTTATGTAATCTTCCAGGTAAGCCTTCTGAAAGGGAGAGCAGCTTAAGTCCACCCCTGTGGCTTTATCTGGGATTGTTTTCAGAATCTCAGGATCTGGGGACTTCTCTAGTTTCTCTCCATAAAAGCTGTCTAAGATGAGAGCTCTCTTTTTCTTGCTCATGATTTTCAGCAAAGGTATCAGTCACCAGCAGGGAATTCTGCAGCAGCAGCAGCAGCAGCTGCAGGGATTTCAATTTGCCCTGGGGCAATTTGCCGAGTTGACTTCTGGTGTGGGGCTGATTTGGCTAGATCTGCACTAGGACCACACTTTCAGCTGCTCTCAATCCACCCTTTATCAAAGGTAGACCTGCCAAAGCACCTGCCCGCAAGCAGAGCAAAGTGGCCCAAGCGTCTTTCAGGGACTTCCTGGCAGCCTAAAATCTTTTGGTCTGTCCCAGCCTTGGACTTGCACCCCGGCTGCGCCCTGGTGTATGAGTGCTGGGAGCTGCTCGATCCCCTGCCCATCCAAAACTGACCTCAGAAGTTCTTTCAAAGTAGATATTTGATAGAAATGCATTGTAGTCACTCCAAAACCAGTCCGGAGGCTCAATTTTTCTGGGTTTGAGGGAAGGTCTCAGGAACTCCCAGAGGAAGCTGTCTGCAGTTCCCCATCTTGCTAATGATACTGTTAATAGTTTACTTTTCATATTTTATACTTCCCTGCTTTGTTTTGTATTTATTTTACAAATTGACTTTGGTGGTATTTTTTTCTCAAATTTTGAAGACAATTTATAAAGCATGGATATTGATTCTTTAAAAGCTTTGTAAAATTCTATGAATTTATCAAGTTCAGGTTGGTTTCATTTTTTTTTATCCTTTGACAGTTATTTTACAGCTAGATCCCTTCATTTTTCTGAGGTCAAATTATTTAAGATCTCTCTGTCTCTGTCTCTGTCTGTCTGTCTGCCTGTCTGTCTGTCTCTCTCTTTGATTTTCTAGTAATTTGGGTACCTTATACTTTTGAAGTTATTTCTCCATTTCTTTTGTATTTTCAATTTTACTAAGATAATTATATATATGTTCTGATTTTAAAATAATTTCCTCTAATTTTGCTGTGCTATCACTGTTTAATTGTTAGTGCATTGATTTCATTTTCTGCCCTTATTTTTATTTAGATTAGGTAAAGGTATAACAATTTGTTAGTCTTCAAAAAATCAGCTTTTACTTTTATCATTTATATGATTTTAATCTAATTTATCTTTCTGCTTTAAAATGAATATTAATATTTCATCTTATGAGATTTTTAGATTTGTTTATTCTTTTCTATTTTCAAATGTATAATTAGTTCAAATATTTAGATCTGACATTTTTGTGTGTAATGTGTTTTATAAATGTGTTCATGTATTTCATTGATTTATGTTGGAAGGTAGACTCTCAAATATTTTAAATTGACTATAGTTATTTTCAATGGAATTTCTCTTGCTGCTGGGCTTTGTTGGTAATATATAAAAATAACAGTAATTTATGTGCACTTTTTTATATCCTACAACTTTGCTAAAGTCTTACTTATTTGAAGTAGTTTTTTTTTGTTGTTGTTGTTGATTTTCCAGGATTCTTTAAGTACACCATGATATCATTTGCAAAGAATTATATAGTTTTATTTCTTTGTTGCCTATTCTAATTTCTTCAATTTCTTTTTTTCTCTCATTACTAAAACTAATATTTCTAAGATAACATTGAATAATAATATTGATAATGTGCATCTTTGTTTCACCCTTGATTTTACTGGCAAATCTTCTAGCTGATCCCTATTACATATGATGGTTGCTGAAAGTTTTATATAGACACTTCTTATTTTAGGGAGAGCTCCATTTATTCATATGCTGTTCAGTGTTTTTAATAGGAATGGGTACAGTATCTTGTCAAAAACCTTTTCTGCATCTTTTGAGAAAATCGTATAATTTCTGTTTGTTTTGTTATTGAAATAATTCATTATGTCAAAAGTTTTCCTAATATTGAACTAGCTGATATACATCCTACTTAGGAATAATGTATTATCTTAGTGATAAATTGCTGTATAATATACTCAAATTACTAGTATTTTATTAAATTTCTTTCTTAATGAATATGTCTTAAATCGAAAACACTCTGTCTCTCACAGATTAACCAACAATAGGTCCTAAATCAAGCTCTACATAGCATGGGACCTGTTTGGCTCAGAGAGAATGTAAATAGCAATTGTTGCAGTTTTGTCAAGAAACCCTGAAATTCTTTCCACCCAAATTGATTCATTGTATGTACGTATGCATTTATGTGTTTTTGACTAGGTAAAAAAAAAAAAAAACACTAAAGAGAGCAAAGACGTCATTTCTTTTTTTCCTACCCTTAATCACTGAATGGGCAGTCGCCTCAGTCAAACCTGTTAAATATTTTAGTTCAAAAAGGGAAAGGTCTTGCCCTGAATCCAGGACCATCTCCAGCCATCATGAATCATTGATTCTAGGGGAGAAAGTAAGGCTGATGATTTTGGACACAAACAGGATTCTACAACTTGGAGCAGTGGTGTCTCCACAGGACTAAAAAAATGAGGAATAATCAGGAACTAGGATGATTTTGCCTATGTTGTATTCCTAAATCTGCTATTGTGGTTTGATTGCTGGTAAAATACATTTTTTCTGAATAAATCATTTGCAGATTTTTCTGGATAAATATAGGTTTTTATTTATTTTTTAAATCAGGATTTATATTTAAGAAATAGTTTAGAAAGTTTATCTCTTAACTCCATACTTTGTCTATGCAAATTTCAAAGAGATAGAAGAAAAAAAATAGAAAAATCAGTTTGACCTTTCTAAACTACTGATAATTACATTTTGTGTTTACATTTAATGTGCTAGTACCTATAGATAAAACTACAAAATGCTTCATTCTCAAGTCCCATTTAAAAGGGGGAGAAATCCAAGGGTCTTAATAACAAATTCTCATGAAAAATAAAGATAGGAATTGCATGACAAAATTATCTTAGAGATGCCAATAGGATGTCATTGCTTCTGTTCCTATTTTATTCCATCTTATGATACTCATAAAGGGTAGCCTTTGTTTAATAGCACCTTTTGACATTTACTGCACTGCTTCTAATAGTCTTATCTTCAATTTTATGAAGTCATAAGTGCATCATAGCTCTCATCTGGAGAATTGTTATCACTAATATATTAACTTGGTCTCATTTTTCCATATTTCAACTACTAGTTGGTTTCCCGACAGAATGTCCTTGAATAATGAACAGATTATGTGGTATCCACAAAACCCTATATGTTCATCTGTTTTTCACAATATGAGAATGTTAACTCAATTTGGTAGAAACACAACAATAAGTCATGAATGATGTGTCGCTGCCTTTTTTTCTTTAAAATGCTCTAATTTACCATTTTTTCTTTATTAATTCTTTCGATGTTGCAGAAAGAATACTAGTCTTGGACTTGAATAACATGGGTTTGAAATCCAAGATTTAACATTTATCATATGGGCAAAAAAAAGTCTTTTAATATTAGCTTCCTTTATCATAAAATGTAAATATTAATATTTGTGAAATTTTCAGATGAGATTATTATAAGAAAAATCTGTTGTGAATCTCAAATACTGTGTAATTGTGGATTGTTATTACTGCTAATTCATTCACAAAAATCCACTGAATGTTCAATATATGTCTAAAAGAGGTTAGTGATCTTTATAATTTTCAGTTTAATGGAAGTGTATACACATGAGTATGTAGATTTGTAATTCTTTAAACAACTCTTGTAGTTTTAGTTTCTGTCATGGATTTTGATCATATATATATATATGTATATATATATATAAGCTTTTTTTTTTTTACAAAATGTCATAGATTTGAGGCACAACTAATGTGATTTGCACAAGATCAAGGTGAAATTTGAACCCAGGTGTTCCTGTTTCCAAGTCCAGAATCCTCTTTGTTATACATTATTGCTCCTGCTCATTTCTTTAGGGATCATAGTTAATCATTGCACATCCTTGCTGTTATTTTGTAAAATGTATTATTGTTTCTGCTTGTTTTGCTCAGCATTAGTTCTTGTCAATTTTTCCAGTCCTTTCTAAAAACAGCTTGCAAATCATTTTTATAGAACAAGAATATTCCATTATCTTCATATAATATAATTTGTTCAGCCATTCCCCAATTAATAGATATCTACTCATTTTCCAATTATTTGCTACCAAAAGAGAGCTGCTACAAACATTTTGCACATGTGGGTTCTTTTCTCTTCTTCAAGATTTCCTTGGTATACAGACCCAGTAATTGTACTGCTGGATCAAAAGGTATGCACAGTTTTATAGCCCTTTGGGCATAGTTCCAAATTGCTCTCAAAAATGGTTGGATCATTTCACAACTGCAACAAAATTGCATTAGTGTTTCAATTTTCCCACATCTCCTTCAACATTTATCATTATCTTTTCCTATCATCTTAACCAATCTGAGAGGTGTGAGGTAGTACCTCAGAGTTGTTTTAATTTGCATTTCTCTAATCAAGAAGGATTTAGAACACTTTTTCATATAATTATACATGGCTTTAACTTTGTCATCTGAAAATTGTTCATATTTTTGACCATTTATCAATTGAAAAATGACTTCTTTTCTTATAAATTTGACACAGTTCTTTATATTTTACAAATAAGACCTTTTTCAGAAATTATGCCTGTTAACAGTTTTTCCTAGTTCAGCATATCCCTTTTAATTTTTTTCTATTGATTTTGTTTGGGCAAAAACTTTTTAATTTTATGTAATCAAAGGTGCCCATTTTGCCTTATAAAATATTCTCTAATTCTTCTTTGGTCATAAATTCCTCCATTCTCCAAACATCTGAAAGATAAATTATCACTTCCTCTCCTAATTTGTTTATGGTATCACTTTTTATGCCCAAATCATGTCCCATTTTGACCTTATTTTGGTATGAGGTGTAGATGTGGGTCTATGCCGAGGTTCTGAAGTTTTTTTCCAGTTTTTCCAGCAATTTTGGTCAAATAGTGAGTTCTTATAACCCCTAGACTTTATGGGTTTACCAAATTCTATATTATTATAGGTCTTGATTATTGTGTCATGGGTATCTATTCCACTGATTCACCTCTCTGATTTTTAACCAATCCCAATGACTACTTATTTATATTATACTTTTAGATTTGGTACTGCCTAGCCACCATCCTTTGTAATTTATTTCATTAAGTCCCTTGATTGACCTTTTCTTCTTCCAGATGAATTTTATTATATTTTCTAGTTTCATAAAATAATTTTTGGACAATTTGATTAGTATGACACTGAACGAGTAGACCAATTTAGGCAGGGTTATCATTTTTATTATATTGCCTTACCTACTCATGAGCAATTGATATTTTTCTAATTGTTTAGATCTGACATTATTTGTGTGAAAAGTGTTTTGTAACTGTGTTGAATTTTTTTTCTTGGGTTTGTCTTGGTGCGTAGACTCCCAAGTGTTCTTTTTGTCTATAGTTATTTTAAATGGAATTTCTCTTTCTTTCTCTTGGTGATGGGATTTTTTCAGTAACATATCGAAATGCTGATGAGTTGTGTGGGTTTATTTTATATGTTGTAACATTGCAAAGCTGTTAATTTTTTGAGTAAATTTTTGGATGGTTTGCTAAGATTCTTTAAGTATATAATTATATAATCTGTAAAGAATGATATTTTTATCTCCTCATTGTTTATTTTAATACTTTTATTTTTTTTCTTTTCTTATTTCCAGCACCAACATGTCTAGAATATTGTTGAATAATAGTGATGATAATGGGCATTTTTGTTTCACTCCTAATTTTATTGGGAATGCAACCAGAATTTCTCCATTACAATTACTACTTGTTAGTTTTAGATAGATACTGCTTATTATTTTAAGCAAAGCCCCCTTTATTCTCATGCTCTCTAGAGTTTTTTAATAGGAATGGGAGCATGATTTCTGTTGGTGTTGTTATTGATATGGTTGATTATGATAATAATTATCTTGATATTGAACCAATCCTGCATTTTTGGTATA
The DNA here is from genome assembly GCA_023553655.1 of Myrmecobius fasciatus. Lineage (NCBI taxonomy): Eukaryota > Metazoa > Chordata > Mammalia > Dasyuromorphia > Myrmecobiidae > Myrmecobius > Myrmecobius fasciatus. Next base: position 78,485 of record JAJPUD010008642.1, on the reverse strand, counting down.
AATCTCATTTAGTAGTGGCTGTAATTTCTTTGCTAATGTTTTATTTAAATTTTTTGCATCAATATTCATTGGGGAGTTTGGTCTGTAATTTTCTTACTCTGCTTTGGCCCTTTCTAATTTAAGTATCAGTGCCATATTTTTGTCATAGACAGAATTTACTTATTTTTCCAAAGAATTTACATAGTATGGGAATTAATTGTTCTTTAAAGGTTTAGTAGAATTCATTTGTGAATTTATCTGGCCCTGGAGATTTTTTCTTAGGGAGTTCATTAATGACTTTTTCAATTTATTTTTCTAAAATTTTCTTTAAAAAATTAGTAATTTATTTCCTCTTCTGTTAATATGAAGAATTTGTATTTTTGTAAGTATTCAACCATTTTGGTTAGATTGTCAGACTTGCTGCCGTAGAGTTGGGTAAAATATCTCCTAACTATACCTTCAATTTCTTTTTTATTGGTGGTAATTGTTCTCTTTTCATTTTTGATGCTTGGGATTTGGGTTTTTTTTCTCCTTTTTCTAAACTAATTAACTAAAGGTTCATTTTTTTTCATAAAACAACCATTAATTTTATTAATTAGGTCAATAGTTTCTTTAGTTTCATATTTATTAATTTCTCTTTTTGTTTTGGAATTTCTAATTTGGTATTTAATTGAGGGTTATTAATTTGTCTTTTTCTAGTTTTTTTAATTGCATGCCCAATTCATTGATATTATCCTTCTCTATTTTATTTTATTTTATTTATTTATTTTGGTCTTTCTAGTCACCATAGTACCTTTTTATGGTCAAAGCTCTTTTCTGTTTTTTGCTCATTTTCTTTCCTTTTCTTTTAGTTTTTACTTTTATGGTAGAGCCCTGCTTCTAGATAAATGGGGCACTGTCCCAGGCTCTCAGCCTTGGCTTTGAGCATAGGAGCCCCTTATGTTTGCAAGAGGTAGCTTTGCCTGCCCTTTTCAGGAAACAGCTGGGTTTCCCTGAATGTGCCATCTGATCTGTGACTGGAAGTTGCCCTGCTGATCTTCTCCTCAACTGACCCAGGACCAAGCATCTTAGTTGCTGATTTGCTGTGATTAAGACCCTCTCACTGGATATCCCAGAGTCTTTCTGATCTGGACTGAATCCTTTTCACCCCAGTGTGACTTACCTTTCTTGAATTTTTTTCAAATCTATTTTGAACCAGAGAGTAGTTCCATTCCATTAGTCTCTGTTTAGAGGTTTAGCTTTATCTGTTTTTCAAAGGAAATTGGAAGAGTTCAAGCAGCTTCCTGGCTTTACTCCACCATCTTGTCTACACATCTGGAAGTTCTTAATCCAGCCTATTTTCTTTTCTTTTTTTTATTAAAGCTTTTTATTTAGAAAAATCATGCATGGGTAATTTTTCAACATTGACACAAAACCTTCTGTTCAAAATTTCCTCCTCCTTCCCCCATGCCCTTTGATGGCAGGCAGACCAATACATGTTAGATAATTTTGATTATATTAAGTTAAAAAGTTTTTGTACAAAGAAAACTAATGCAAACAAGATTAGGAGGGAAGCAATAAACTGGGATTTTTTTTACATTCAAGCATTCTGACAAAGGTCTTATTTTGAAAATACATGGAGAATTGACTCAAATTTATAAGAATTCAAGCCATTCTTCAATTTATAAATGGTCAAATGATATGAACAGACAAGTTTTAGATGAAGAAATTGAAAGTATTTATAATCATATGAAAAGTTCTCTTAGTCAATATTGGTAAGAGAAATATAAATTAAGACAAGTCTGAAGTTCCACTACAGACCTCTCAGATTGGCAAAGATAACAGGAAAAGATAATGATGAATGCTGGAGGGCATGTGGAAAAACTGGGACACTCATACATTGTGGGTGCAGTTGTGAAGTGATCCAACGATTTTGGAGAGTAATATTGAACTATGCCAAAAAGAACTATCAAATTGTGCATACCCTATGGATCACCAGTGTTTCTACTGGGCTTATATTCCAAAGACATCATTAAAAATATACAATCCCACATGTGCAAAAAATGTTTGTGCCAGCCTTTTTTGTAATGGCAAGAGCCCCGAGATTGAATGGATGCTCACCCACTTGAGAATGGCTCAATAAGTTATGGTATATGAATGTTATGGAATATTATATTTGCAAAAGAAATGATCTGGACAATGATTTCAGAGAGGGCTGGAGAGATTTACATGGACAGATGCTAATTGAAATGAGCAGAACCAGGAGATCATTGTATATGGCAACAAGATTATACAATGATCAATTCTGATAGACATGGTTCTTTTCAACAATAGATGAATGAGGCCAGTTCTAAAGATCTCATGATGAGGAGTACCATCTACAACCAGAGAGAGGATAGGGGGAATGAATGTGGATCACAACATAGCATATTCACTTTTTTATTTTTGTTTGCTCGCATTTTGTTTTCTTTCTCATTTTTTTTCCTTTTTGATCTGATTTTTCTTCTGCAGCATGATAATTGTACACATATGTATACATATGTTGGATTAAATTATATTTTAACAGGTTTAACATATATTGGATTACTTTCCATCTAGGGGAAGAGGTGGGGGAAGAGTGGGAAATATATTTAAATTTAATTGTTTGAGAATTGTAGAATAATTATATTCATATGATACCTGGGTTTGTCTTGCAGGTAGATGCCCAATATTTTAATTTGTCCATAGTTATTTTAAATGAAATATCTCTTTCTATCTTTTGCTGCTGGGCTTTGTAAAAAAGATATAGAAATACTGATGATTTGGCTTTCTTCAATAATGAAATGTTTCAAACCAGTTCAAATCGCTCAGTGAAGAAAGCCATATACACCCTGAATGAGGGATATGAAATGTGGACCACATCATAACATTTTCATGCTCTATTGATGTTTGCTTGCATTTTGTTTCTTTCTCTGATTTTTTTTCTTGTAGATACGATTTTTCTTGCAGAACAATGATAAGTGTGGAAATATGTATACGTATATTCGATTTGTCATTTTAATATAATTAACATGTAGTGGATTTCCTGCCATCTAGGGGAGGGGTCGGGAGTGGGGGGTGATTTGTAACAGAAAGCTTTGTAAGGATTAATGTTGAAGAATTACCCATACATATGTTTTGCAAATAAAAAGTTTTAATTAAAAAAAAGAAATACTGACAATTTGTGTGGATTTATTTTATATCTTGCAACTTTGCTAAAGCTATTAATTGTTTTGACTAAGCTTTTGGACAAATTTCTATGATTCTCTAAGTATTTCATCGTATCATCTGCAAAGAGTGATAGTTTTATCTCCTCATTGCCTATTCTAATACTTTTAATTTATTTTTCTTTTCTTATTGATAAAGTCAACATTTCTAGTACAATGTTGAACAATGGTAGTGATAATGGGCATCCTTTTATCCAACCCTGATTTTATTGGGAATGCATCAAGCTTTTCTCCATTAAAAATAATTTTTACTATTGGTTTTAGATACATACAGTTTATTATTTTAAGGATAGCTCCCATTATTCCTATGTTCTCTGTGGTTTTTTTTTTTTTTAATTTTTTTTTTTTTTTTTTTTTTTTTTTTTGTTATGGTTGGGGCAATTGGGGTTAAGTGACTTGCCCAGGGTCACACAGCTGTTACGTGTCTGAGACCAGATTTGAACTCAGGTCCTCCTCACTTCAGGGCTGGTGCTCTATCCACTGCGCCACCTAGCTGCCCCTCTGTTCTCTGTGGTTTTTAATAGGGATTGGTACTCTGTTATATCAAAAGTGTGCAGCTATTGAGATTATCATATGATTTCTTTTTTTTTGGCTTTGATATGGTCAGTTATGGTAATAGTTTGTCTGACATTGAACCAGTCTTGCAGTCTTCTCATAATTATAAATTCCACTTAGTCATAATGTATTATCCTGCTGATAAAATTACTGTATTCTCTTTGCTAAAATTTTCTCTAAATTTTTTGAATAAATATTCAATAGGGAAATAGGTCTGGGATTTTCTTTCTATGTTTTGGCTCTTCTTGGTTTAGGTATCAGTAACATTTGTGTCATAGAAGGAATTTGGTAGGACTCATATTTTGCCTATTTTTCTAAATAATTTACATAGTATTGGAATTACTTGTCCTTTAATTGTTTGGTAGAATTCAATAATGAATCAATCTGGGCCTGGAGCTTTTTTCTTAGAGATTTCATTAATGCCTTGTTCAATTTCTTTTTTTTCGTAAATGGGACTATTTAAGTAATTTATTTCCTCTTCTTTTAATCTGGGCAATTTATATTTTTTAAAAATATTCATCCAATGAACAGACAATTTTCAGATGATGAAATTAAAACCATCTCTAGTCATATGAAAAGTTGCTCCAAATCACTATTGATCAGAGAAATACAAATTAAGACAACTCTGAGGTACCAATACACACCTATTAGATTGGCTAAAATGACAGGAAAAGATAATGATGAATGCTGGAGGGGATGTGGGAAAGCTGGGACACTAATACATTGTTGGTGGCACTGTGAATGGATCCAACCATTCTGGAGAGCAATTTGGAACTATGCTCAAAAAGTTATCAAACTGTGTATACCTTTTGACCCAGCAGTGTTTCTATTGGGCCTATATCCCAAAGAGATCTTAGAGGAGGGAAAGGGACCCACATGTGTAAGAATGTTTGTGGCAGCCCTTTTTGTAGTGGCTAGAAACTGGAAACTGAATGGATGCCCATCAATTGGAGAGTGGCTGAATAAATTATGGTATATGAATGTTATGGAATATTATTTCTCTGTAAGAAACGACCAGCAGGACGATTTCAGAGAGGCCTGGAGGGACTTGCATGAACTGATGGTGAGTGAAACGAGCAGAACCAGGAGATCATTATACACAGCAATAACAATATTACATGATGATCAATTCTGATGGACACGGCTCTCTGCAACAAAGAATTGTCTCAAACCAGTTTCAATTGTTCAGTGAAGAAAACCATATACACCCAGAGAGAAGTATATGAAATGTGGATCACAACATAACATTTTCATGCTCTCTATTGATGTTTGCTTGCATTGTGTTCCCTTTCTCTGATTTCCTTTTTTTTTCTTGTAGATAGGATTTTTCTTGCACAACTTGTCAAGTATTTCAACATTATTAACATGTAGTGGACTTCCTGCCATCTAGGGGAGGGGAGGGGACTGGGGGTAAAATTTGTAATGGAAAGCTTTGTAAAGATCAATGCTGAGGAACTACCCACACATATGTTATACAAATAAAAAGCTTTAATAAAAAATTTTTTTAAAAGACTTGAATGTAAAAAAAAATAAAATAAAATATTCATCCATTTTGTTTAGATTGTTGAATTCTCTACCATTCCATTTGGCAAAATAGCTCCTAATTGTTTAATTTATTTTTCATTGGTGTTGAGTTATCTCTTTTCATTTTTGATGCTGGTGATTTGATTTTTTTCCCTTTCTTTTTTCCAATCAAATTAACTAAAGGCTTATCTTTTTTCTTGGTATTTTCATAAAACCAATGCTTAGGTTTATTAATAAATTCTATAGTTTTCTTAGTTTCAAATATATTAATCTCTCCTTTGAGTTTCAGATTTTCTTGTGCTTTTTTAATTGCATGCAAAATTCATTGATCTCATGTTTCTCTGTTTTATTAATATAGCTATTTAGAAATATAAAATTTCCCCTAAGAACAGCTTTGGCCACATCCATAGGTTTTGCTATGTTAACTCATTATTGTCATTCTCTTTGATAAAATTATGGGTTATTTCTGTGATTTATTGTTTGACTGACTCCTGTTTAAGAATTAGATTATTTAATTTCCAATTTATTTTTAGTCTATCTCAAAAAATGAGATGTTATTGCATATAATTTGTATTGCATTAGGGTCTAAAAATAAGCACTTATTATTTCTGCCTTTTTGCATTTGATTGTGAAGTTTTTATGCTCTAAATACATGGACAATTTTTGTGTAGTTGCCATATACTGCCAAAAACAAAGGTATTTTCCTTTCTGTCTATTCAATCTTCTCCAAAATTCTATCATATCTAGGTTTAGATATTAACTTTTGTAGGTTCTTTCTTGTTTATTTTGAGGTAAGATTTATCTGATTCTGAGAAGGGAAGGTTGAGATCTCCTACTGTGTATTTCTTCTTGCAGCTCCTTTAACTTCTCCTCTAAGAATATGGATGCTATACCACTTTGTGCATATATGTTTAGTATTGATATTACTTCATTATCTATGGCACCCTTTAGCAAGATATAATTTTTTTCCTTATCTCTTTTAATTAGATCTAATTTTGCTTTTGCTTGATCTGAGATCAGGATGGCTACCCCTGCTTTTTTTACTTCACCCGAAGTGTAATAGATTCTGCTCCAGGCTTTTACCTTTACTCTGTATGTATCACTCAGCTTTAAATGTGTTTCTTGTAAATAATATATTGTAGGGTTTTGTCTTTTAAACCAGTCTGCTATCCTCTTTCATTTTATGGAAGAATTCATCCCATTCACATTCATATTTAAACTGACTAATTATTTCCTGCCATCTTATTTTTCCCAAGTTATGGTTTTCTCTTTCCTTTCCCCCTTTCCTTCCTCCCCAGTATTTTGCTTCTCACCACTACCTCCCTCAAACAGTTCTGCCCCTTTACAAATTCTTCCCCTTTCTTATACCTTTTCCATACTATTTCCGTTTTTTCCTTTCATTAGTCTCTCCCTTTCCTTTTCCCTTTCTCCTTCCACCTTCCTATAGGATGAGACAAGTTTCTCCTGTGAAGCCAAATATGGCTGATATTTTCTCTTTGAGCAAATATGATGAAAATAAGATTAAAATTTCACCCTTCATCCTTCTTTCCCTCAATTATAATAGATCATTTTTGACTCTTTATTTTTAGTCAGATCTAATCAATTGGAAAAACATTTAGTGCCCTAACAATCAAACACCCAAGAAATTACTTCACAGAGCTAGAAAGAAAATAATAACAAAATTTATCTGGAAGAACAAAAGGCAAAAATTTCAAAATAATTAATGCAAAAAATGCAAATGAACATAGCCTAGCTGTATCTAACCTAAAACTTTGATATAAAGCAGAAGTCATTAAAACCATTTGGTACTGACTAATGAATAAATAGTCAATACCTATAGTAGTCTTAACAAACCAAAGACCCCAGCTTTTGGGATAAGAACTCACTATTTGACAATAACTTCTGGGAAACATTAGAAATTAGCATGGCAGAAAATAGGCATTGATCTGAACCCTATATCAAAGTAAGATCAAATTTGTTGCATGACAGACATAAAGAGTGATACTATCAGCAAATTAATACAACAACAACAACAACAACAACAACAACAACAACAAAAACAAAGAATAGTTTTCCTCTCAGATCTGTGGAGAAGGAAGGACTTTGTGACCAAAGAAGTACTTGAGTACATTAGGGAATGTAAAATGGATAATTTTGATTATATTAAGTTAAAAACTTTTTGTACAAACAAAACTAATGTAGACAAGATTAGAAGGGAAGCAAAAAACTGGGAAAAATTTACATGGTAAAGGCCTCATTTCAAAAATAGAGAATTGACTCAAATTTATAAGAATTCAGCTCATTCTTCAATTGAAACATGGTCAAAGAGTATGAACAGGCAATTTTCAGATGAAGAAATTGAAACTATTTCTAGTCATATGAAAAGGTGCTCCAAATAACTATTGATCATAGAAATGCAAATTAAGACCACTCTGAGATACCACTCTATACTTTTCAGATTGGCTAAAGTTAACAGGAAAAGATAATGATGACTGTTGAAAGGGATGAGGGAAAACTGAAACACTAAATATTTTTCATGGAATTGTGAATTGATTCAACCATTCTGGAGAGCAATTTGGAACTATGGCCAAAGGGATATCAAATTGTATATACCCTTCAATCCAGGAGTGTTTCTACTGGGCTTGAATTCTAAAGAAATCATAAAGGAGGGACAGGGACCCACATGTGCAAAAACGTTTGTGGCAGACCTTTTTGTAGTGGCAAGAACCTGGAAAATGAGTGGATGCCCATCAGTTGGAAATGGCTGAATAAGTTATGGCATATGAATGCTATGGAATTTTATTGTTCTATAAAAATGATGAACAGGATGATTTTACAGATATGAATTGATGCTAAGTGAAATGAGCAAAACCAAGAGATCATTGTACACAGCATCGGCAAGATTATTAGATGATTAATTCTAACTGACATGGCTCTCATCAGTAATGAAATGATTCAGGCCAATTCCAATGGTCTTGTGACGAAGAAAGTATTTGCACCTTAGAAAGAGTAGAGTGGGAACTGAATGTGTACCACAACAGTATTTTCACTCTTTTTGTTGTTCTTTGCTTGCATTTTGTTTTGTTTTCTCATTTTTTTCCTTTTTGATCTAATTTTTCTTGTGTAGCATGATATTTATGGAAAAAGTATAGAAAAATTGTACGTTTAACATATATTGGATCACTTGTCGTCTTATAAAGGTGTTTGGAAGAAGGGAGGGGAAAAACTGGAATGCAAAATTTTGTAAGGATGAATGCTGAAAATGATTCATGTATGTATTTTAAAAATAAAAAGTTTTAATTAAAAAAGAAATTAAAAAAATAAAATTAAAATAATAAATTAGCAAGTAAACGATACCAGAAGACAGAAGAAATAGTTTTTTAAAAATGAAAAAAATGAAAGGATAAAAAATAAGAAGAATATGTGAAATATTTCATCAGAAAAATCTAGAAAACAGATTGAGGACAGATAATGTAAGAACTTTTGAATTACCTGAAAAGAGTGATTTAAAGAGAGAGAGAGAGAGAGAGAGAGAGAGAGAGAGAGAGAGAGAGAGAAAGAGAGAGAGAGAGTAGACATCATGTCTCAAGATATTGCAAAGGTAAAGTGGTCCAATATTCCAGTTCCAGAAGGTAAAATAGACATTGAAAAAATTCATTGATCACCATTTGAAAGATTTCCCCAAATGTAAACTATCAGGAATATTATAGTCATATGCCAGACTTCCCAGTTAAAAAAGAAATTATCACTGGTATCTATAAAATTTATTTAAATATCAATCATGGAGGCACAGTCAGAAACACACAGGATTTAACAGTTTCTGCATTAAAATATCAGAGGGGTTGGAATATGATACTCTAGGGAAAAAAAGGAGTTGGGATTACAACTAAGAATCACCTATCCAGCAAAACTGAGTATAATTCTACAGGAAGAATAATGGATATGTAATGAAATGGTATACTTTCAAGTTCTAAAGAAAGCATTTTATTTTTCTAACATATAGATAAGACAGAATTCTGGAATTAATTATTGATAACTATCCTTCAGTCACTTCTATTTCTATGTAAAGAGCCATATAAATGGTCAATTAAGAAAGAAATTGCTGTGTAGTTCAGGATTTTCCAATATGTGTTTACATGATGCATAACCTGTAATTGTTTAGTTATTTTTTCCCATAAGTACAAGTCATTCATCAGAATGTGTTTGAATTTTCCTTATACTTAATGAGATTATTGATCCTATTTGTTGTTGTTCATGTGAATAAAAGCAACAAAGCTTAGATTTAGTTCTCTTTCCCATTTGTTAGCATATTCTAAAATAATTTAAATGAAACCATCCCTTCATTCATGAACAGGCATTTTGCATTTTTATTCACTTGTTTTCATTAGTATCATTTCACAATGTTTATCCTTCTTTTCTTTTGAATATTTTTTATTTCTTCTTCTTCTTCTTCTTCTTCTTCTTCTTCTTCTTCTTCTTCTT
>JAJPUD010008642.1:53991-68711 GCA_023553655.1 Myrmecobius fasciatus | reverse complement strand
TTCTTCTTCTTCTTCTTCTTCTTCTTCTTCTTCTTCTTCTTCTTCTTCTCTTCTACCTCCTCTTTCACAAATTGAGCTGAAGTGAAGTTACTTGTTTTAGGTAGACTTTTAGAAGCAATCCCAAACCAAGGCTTGAGAATGGGGAAAATGACTACCTATCATGAAGGTACAAGGGATCGGAAAAGAGGTTTACTTGTAACAATATGAATTGTCAAATGCAAGGCAGGGGTATGAGATGCAAAATTGTTCCCAGGATTGGTTTTACTCAGGAAATTCCTTTGGGTTTCTTTCTCCCTCATGATAAGGAATATCCCAGGACGCGATAACGACAATTATCCTGAGGTGAGACTTTCTTTAGGTCAAAAGTCTGATAATTCACGTATTTGTAATTACTTTTATTTACAAACACTGTCTGTTGTGCTAACCCTGGAAATTGCTTGGACAATTATCCAAAGGACCCACATAAACTAAGAAAACCTTTTCCCCTGTTTCTTTAATCTCACCCCACTCTATTTAACAACCTAATGTCTATAGATTTTTCCTTCCTTTCCCCTTATTTTGCTGCTCCCATTTGGATAGCTTCTCAGTCTCTTGTTTGTGTACCTCTTGGTGCAGCCCACCTCTTTTCTGCTTCTTTTTGGTATTGTCTTTTTTCATAAGATTGCAAACTCCTTGAAGGTAAGAACTGTCTTTTGAATTATTGTCCTTGAATCTTATTACATTATTTGGCAGTAGCACATAGTAAGTATTTAGTAAATGTTTATCAAATTGAATTGACACTTTCTGAGCTTCAGTTTTTTAACTGTTAAATAAAGGAATTGACCAATATAACTCCTAAAGTATGTCCAACTCTAAATGTATACGCCTATGATCTCAAATGATTCAGTGAACAGTATACCAGGCATTTTTAAACAATAGCTTTTTATTTTCAAATTATATGCAAAGATAGTTTTCAACATTCATCCTTGCAAAACTTAGCATTCCAATTTGTTCTCCCTCCTTTCCCCTCACCCTTCCCTAGACACCAAGCAATCCAATATATGTTAAATATGCAATTCTTCTATATGTATTTCCTCATTATCATGCTGCACAAGAAAAATCAGATCAAAAAGGGAATATAATGAGAAAGAAAAAAGCAAGCAGAAAACAGCAAAAAAGTCAAAACATTTTGATGTGATTCACACTCAGTCCCGAGTCCTCTTTCTGAATGCAAAAAATTCTCTCCATCACAAATCTTTTGTAATTGGCCTGAATTATCTCATTGTTGAAAAGAGCCACAACCATCAGAGTTCATCATTAAATAATCTTATTTCTGGGTACAGTGGTTTCTTGGTTCTGCTCACTTCACTTAGCATCAGTTCATTTAAGTCTCACCAGGCCTCTCTGAAATCATCCTGCTGATCATTTCTTGTAGAACAATAATAATCCATAAAATTCATAAGCCATAACATATTTGCGATTCTGATGGACATCCACTCAGTTTCCAGTTTATTGCCACTACAAAAAGGGCTGTCACAAATATTTTTACATATGTGGGTTCTTTCCCCTTTTTTATGATCTCTTTGGGATACAGACACAGTAGAGATACTGCTGGATAAAGGGCATGCACTGGTTGACAGCCCTTTGGGCTTAGTTCTTATTTGCTCTACAGGATGCATACCAGCCATTTTGAAGAATATAAAGATATTCAAGAAATGAGCTGATGCTCAAAAACACATAATCCATTACTGAAGATAAGGTGCACTCAATAAGGGGACCATTTTATTTTTATTTTAAACAATGGGACAGATTCCTGAAAACTCAACTTTAAGTTTATGCTACTGAATATCTGTATTGAAACATAATTAAGGTCATTTTAAGAAATAGTCAAGGGTAGTAAAAAGAATAAAAAGAAAAACTTAAAAATTCATTAAACAGAGTAAAAATGAGTTCACTAATGAATATGAAGTGCTGAAAATCAGAGACCATATGATTACCAGCTAAATTTTCATTAACTAGACTCCCTGATTTATAATAGATCATATTAGATTTGGAAGAGAACTCAGAATTGTTTTTTTTTCAGATTGTCCCTTGCTTTCATTTTATTCATTATGGAGGAAGAGTCAAGAACTTAATGATTTATTTCTCTTTCTGTCTTTCTTTTCCTATTCAGGGAATCCAAATCTTTTTTTTTAAACTATGTATTTTTGTAGGAACTAGAACTATCGATTGTGGGCCTTTTTTCTCAGGCATTCCCAGTAAAGGAGCAAAGTGTTTTTTTTTTTTTTTTTTCTGTTAGCTTCTATTCAAATGCAGGATTCCTGAGTCCCAGGTGATGTTTCCCTTTTGCAAGACCAAACCAGATGGAAAGACAGAATCATGATGACAAAATAAGAGTCAATACTTTTGCCTATTCACCCAACATATCTTTTCCACAGCAATTTTGAAAATATGACAGATATAATCCTAATTAGGAAAACTAGTTAAAAAAAACCTGTGAGTTCTTCCTCCTCTCCTCCTCAATCCGCGGCAGCTTAGAAAGATAAAGATATTGATGCAAGCACTGTCCAGGAGCATAAAGAGGAAATGGAGGGCAGTGATGGTGAACATGTCCAATAAGCCATTTCAAGTCAAATTTCACAGAAAGGCGTAGGTGCATGCAGAGGGAGTCTTTAGTTGTGTAGAAAGAAAGGAACAAATTCTAAAAATATAACCTGTTTTCCAGTGAGTCAAAGACAAGGGAAGTGGGGGAGACTTGGTTCTAACCCTTAGCTCTGCACATAATTCTACAATAATCAGATCAGGAAACCATGACCAAAGTGGAGATAACAATTCAGGTGCCAGGAACGTGAGAAAACAGGTGGGCTAAAAGTAGCTGAATCCATCAGTAATCTATTGAAACTCAACCATATTCAATCAGCAGAGTCAAAACTGAGATAGAAGTTTGTAGAACTTATATCAGGAGGGCAATAAACTACTCTGTTCCAAGATCATACCATCTTGGAAGCAAAAACTTCTTCAGTGACTGACCTCTGAAAAACAGAGGCTATAAAAAACCAGAGCCTCAAATCAGATATCCTTTTCCCTTCTGAAGTGAATAGCTATAATTGTTGTTGTTCAGTCACTTCAGTCACGTATGATATGTCATGACCATATTTGTTTTTTTCTTACAAAGATAAAGGAGTAGTTTTCTTCTACAGCTCATTTTACAGATGAAAGTTCAACACTTCTATAAAAGTAAAAGTCAAGAAATAGGGTAGAAGAATGACAAACAAACTAAAATATGCCAACCATAATGACTTGCTATAATAAGAGGGAAGTTCAACACACAATGACTGGAGTTGAAGATCAAGGAAAAATACAGAGTTGACACAAGTCAAACAAGAATTCTTGAGTGATAAAAACATAAAAAAGTTACAAAATAATAAATGCATTAAAGGAAAAAAGGAAAACATGGTTATACAAGGATGTTAGCAATAGAATTAACTTTATAAAAGATTACAGAATATTATTTTTGTTCATTTTAATTTTAAAATATTTTATTTTTCCAATTACATTGAATTTTTAACACACAAATTGAGTTCCAAATTTTCCTCCTTTCTTCCTCTGCTGCTTTATAAAAGTAAACAATTTGATGTGCTGTGCATATATATTCACACAATGTATATTTCCATATTAGTAAGATAGTAAAACAAAACACAGACCAAAAAGAAAGAAGAGAGAAAGACATATTTTTTTTTAATGTTTTGATGTGCATTTAAATTTTAACAGTGCAAATGGATAGCATTTTTTATCATGAGTCTTTCATTATTATCTTAGACCTTTGAATTTCTGAGAATAAGTCATTCTAGTTCATCATTGTACAACTTACTCTTAACATGTTCAATATTTTCCTGTTTTTGCTCCTCACTACACTTTGTTTTAGTTCATTATGTCTTTCATGTTTTTTTCTGTACAGAACAGTATTGAAGAAAATAACTTCTTAAAATTAAAATTAGACAAAAGGTAAAAGAAGTACAAAACCTTGTTAAAGGAAAAATCTACTTAAAATTAGAATTGGCCAAATTGAACCCAATGATTCCATGAAACAGCAAGAAATAACAAGACAAATTTAAGAGACTAGAAAATAGGGGGAAAAAGGGAAGTGTCTCATAGGAAAAACAACTGACCTGATAAATAAATAAAGGTGATAACTAATGAGTCATTAAACTACCTGAAAACCATAAACAAAGTCTGAAAATTATATTTCATGCAAGAAGTCCATATATCTTAGAACCAAGTTGGAAAATAAAAATAAAAAAAAAAAATTAAAAGGACCTACCAATTGTTTCCTGAGAGAAGCTTTTGGAATCATTATAGCTAAAACCTAGAAATCTTAGGTTAAGAAAGAAAAACACTAAAAATACCAAGAGATTTCAAATATTGAGGGAAACAAATTTTCCAGCAATCATTTTAAATAAAATTGGCAGAGGATTTTCTGGGAGGTAATGGATCTATGATGAGAAAATTAGAACTTAAGAGAAAAAAATTACCTTTAAGGGCAAGAATCAAGGCATACACTATGACTTAGGTCTATATCCTAAATTAGACGGCCTTAGGTCTATATCTTCAAGAGAAAAAAGTAAGAGGAAAATATCCCATATGTACAAAAATTATCTATAGTAGCTTTTTATTTTATAGCAACATAATAGCAAAGTGGAGAAAACCATCAATTAGAGAATGATTAAAAATTATTATACATGAATATGATGGAGCTATATGATGTGCTATAAGAAGTAAAGAAGAGTAGATTTTCAGAAAAAAATATGTAAAAACCTCTATGAACTGATGGAAAAGGAAGTAAACAGAAACAGAGCAATTTGTAAAGTAAGAGCAATATATGTAAAGATAATTGGTTTCAAAAGACTTAGTATCTCTGATTAACACAATGACTAACCCATCAAAATTCCAAAGAACTAGTGATAAAATATGCCATCCACCATAAGGAATTGATGGACTCAGAGAACAGATTGATGCATAATTTGTTCTCTTCCCTTCCTTTCCTGTCCTTTCCTTTCCTTTTTTTCTTTCCTTTCCTTTTCTTTTTTCTTTCCTTTCCTTTCCTTCTTTTCTTTTCTTTTCCTTTGTTTTTTATCTCTTTTCCCTTCTTTTGTATCTTCTTTTCTTCCTTCTCTCTCTTTCCCTTCTCCTTTCCTTTCTTCCCTCTCTCCTTTCTTTCTTTCTTTCTTTTTAACTTTCTCTTTCTTTTTGTTTGTTTTTTCCTTCTTTCATTCCTTCCTTTATTTCTTCCTTCATTTCTCCTTTTTCCCCTCCTTCCTTTTCTTTCTCTCTCTCCTCCTTCTCTCTCTTTCAAACATAGCGTGGAACATTCCAAAACTTATTTTTTTATTCCATTTTATTTTTCTTGTAAATTCATTTGATGGGGAGAGAAAGGGAAGAATGAGAATTTAGAATGAAAAAAAAAATCTGTGTTTTAAAAAATAAAAAAAACAATAAAAAAGATCAAATCAGATGACATATTAATTCATTGACAAAAGACATTTAATTAAACTGACCAACAAGGTAACAAAAAGAAAAACTTTCCATATATAATCTTTCTATCCTTCAATAACTGCCTCATTTTGAATTTTTAGTTCCAATTCAGCACATTGCTTGTTCATGGGAGATAATTAAACCTATCTAGTCCCAGTCAACCAATCACATTTTTTTCTTATGAAACTAATCTTTACTCTTATTGTGTATTCTCCCAAATGAATCTCCCAAGTATGGGAGTCCCATATGTGGATCCCAACTATATCAATCCCTTTAGAAATAGTAATCAAATAAATCTACTGTTGCTTCTGGAAAGAGTATGTCAACTCTTATCTCAAGGTACCACTTACTAGTCCTTCCCTTTCTATCACTCTTTGTAGGCGTTGTTTCTCCTTATTTGAATCTAAGTATCTCAAAGTCAGGGACTCTTTTGGTTATGTATCTCCAGTGCTTGGCAGGTAAATAGCACAATGAATATACAGCAGCCTTGGAGTCAGGAGAAACTGAATTCAAATATGCTCTTAGATATTTATTAGTTGTGTGACCCTGGATATGCTATAATTCTCTTTGTTTCCTTTTCCTCATCTGCAAACTGAACTGGATTTGAAGATGGCAAATCACTTCAGATTCTTTTCCAAGAAAACCCCAAAAAGGTCACAAAGAGTTGGACATGACAGACAAGTGAGTGACTGAGCAACTCCAATGCTTAGCATGGTAAAACCACACAGTAGACAATAAATGATTATTTATTTATTTATTTACAAAGATACATATTCCATACTTTTCATGGTAAATGTTGAAAAAGAAGAAAAGAAAACTTCCCTTTAACCATTTGATACTCAAAATTGAATATCAGTTGGAATAACTATTGAGTCTCTGAAGCTACTATGTCTTCCTGCAAATCTACTTTTACTATCTGACCCAAGGCTGTTTATTTTCTTAATTGTTATTGCTTCATGCTAGTCTTGTTCCCTTTCTTCCATACAGTGAGTATTTAAATCTGCATGTATGCATGTGTATGTGTGTGTGTATTTATGTGTGTATGTGTGTATGTGAGAAAGAGAGAGGGAGAAAGAGAGGGACATAAGAGACATAACATCATAGAAAGAAACAAACAAAAACAAAGAGACAGAGACACAGAGACACAGAGAGATACAGAGACAAACAGAGACACAGAAATACAGACACATAGAGGTAGAGACAGAGAGGCTGCATTTTAATTTGTCTCGTTTCTTTTATTGTATTTTAAGCCCATATATTTAACCACCAAACAAACCTAAGAGTTTATCATATCAAATATTAAATGTTTCTTTTGACAACCACATTTTCCTTCAGGGAAAACTCCCCTAGTCCCGTGTAATGTAGGTAAATTATTATAATACTCTTAGGTCTTTGATACTTAGTGCTAGAACCATGTAAATTGTCCTGGAGTTTTATTTAATAATACTAGAGTAGAGAAAATGAGAAACATAACATTGTTCTTTATTTACTTTAGTTGCAAATTGTCAGATTCTAATTTTGATGGTTTTCTTTTCTTTTTAGAATCTTAATTTAATTGTCATTAATTTCATGCCTTTCATATTCTTCCTTTTTATAAAATTTGTATTTATAAATTTATGAAATTATAATTTACAATTTTTTTATAAAATTAAAAAATACTAAGTCATCATCAAATCATGTTTCTCTTTAGTTGATTCAAGCATTTCAGTCTTTTAAAGTGTTTTTAATTTTTCTCTTTAGCCTCAAAGTAAACAATAAATTTTCTACCTGAAACTCCATTAAGTTAGATCTCAATTTGACAATTTGGAAAAATACCCAGCACCACACACTGTATTGCCATATGGAAAATCATGGTATTCTCACATTCAACTTCCACAAAATTTGCTGAAGTTGTTATCCTAAAATATAGGTGTAACCATGTCAACTTTCCTATTCTATAAAATAAAATGAAATGACTCTGTATTACTTCTGAGTGAATATATGCTCCTCGATTTGTCATTTAAGCCCTTTATAACTGGACTCCAAACCTATATTTTCAATCTTTTTACATCTTATTCCTCTGCTTTGTTTCAGTCAAATTGTTATTGTTCCTCATACACATTTTTACCATTATCTACACTTTTGTATAGGCTTGTTCTACATGCTCCATAATTGATCATATCAAAAACAAAACCAACAGAAAGCATATGATAATCACAATAGATGCTGAAAAATGGTTTTGAAAAAATACAAAACCCATTCCTATTAAAAACATTAGAGGACATAAGGATGAAGGGAGCTTTCTTTAAAAAAGAAATAAGCAGTGTCTATTTAAAAGTAATAGCAAGTATTATTTATTATGGAGAGAAGCTGGACATATTTCCAATAGGAACAGAGGTGAAATAAGAATGCCCATTTTCACCATTATTATTCAACATTGTTCAAAGTGTTAGATTTAGCAATAAGAAAAGAAAAAAAAAAGGACTCAGAAAAAAAAAAAAAAACAGGCAATGAGGAAATAAAACTATCACTCTTCAGATAATATAATGATATACTCAGAGAATTCTAGAAAATTATCCAAAAACCTTCTGGAAGCAACTAACAATAAAGTTGCAGGATATAAAATAAAACCACACAAATCATCAGCATTTCTATGTATTACTGACAACGCTCAGCAGCAAGATAAAGAAAGAGAAATTCCACTTAAAATAACCATAGTCAAAATAAAATATTTGGTTTCATCCTTCCTAGACAAACCCAGGAACTATATGAACAAAATTACAAAACACTTGTCACACAAATAAAGTCAGATCTAAATTATTGGAAAAAAATATCAATCTATTCAAGGGGTTCTCAGTGCCAATTCTTGTTGAATATTTTGAACAGATCTCCTGTTTTGCTAACTCCTGAATGACGTTTAAGTATCACATTCTATTTCTAATATTAAACCTGTCTCAGTTCAGAATACTTTACATAATCTTGAGAGATTATAACATAATGTATTTTTTTTAAAGTGAGGCTAGGCCACAGAGATTTCAGATGAAGAAATTAAAACCATTTCTAGTCATGTGAAAAAGTACTCTAAAACACTATCAGAGAAATGAAAATTAAGACAACTCTGAGAAACCACTATACACATCTCAGATTGGCTAAAATGGCAGGAAAAGATAATGACAGATGTTGGAGGGGATGTGGAAAAACTGGGACACAAATACATTGTGGATGGAATTGTGAACTGATCCAATCATTCCGGAGAGTAATTGGGAACTATCCTCAAAAGGCTATCAAACTATACATACCCTTTGATCTAGCAGTGTCTCTACCAGGTCTGTATCCCAAAGAGATCAAGAAAAAGGGAAAAAGGACCCACATGTGCAAAAATGTTTGTGACAGCCCTTTTTGTAGGGGCTAGAAACTGGAAACTGAATGTATTCCCATCAAATGGAGAGCTGTTGAATGAATTATGGTATGTGAATGTCATGGAATATTATTGCTCTGTAAGAAACGACCAGCAGGATGATTTCAGAGAGGCCTGGAGAGACTTGCATGGACTGATGCTGAGTGAAACGAGCAGAACCAGGAGATCATTATACATGGCAACAGCCATATTAAAGGATAATCGATTCTAATGGATGTGACCCTTTTCAGCAATGAGATGATTCAGGCAAGTTCCAATGATCTTATGATTAAAAGAACCAGCTGTACCCAGAGAGAGGACTGTGGGAACTGAGTGTGGATCACAACATAGCATTTTCAATCTTTTGTTGTGGCTTGCTTGTATTAAATTTTTGATCTGATTTTTCTTGTGCAACAAGATAATTGTATAAATTTGTATGCCTATATTGGATTTATCATATATTTTTACTACGTTCAATGCATATTGGATTACATGCCATCTAAGGGAAGAGGTGAGAGGAAAGGGGGGAAATTGTTACACGAGATTTTACAAGGCTCAATGTTGAAAAATTATCCTTGCATATATTTTGAAAATAATAAAAAACTTCATTAAAAAAAGTGCGGGCTAGGTAGTGAAGAAGATTAGTTCAAATTGGTCTTCATACTTCTGGTAGCACTTTAGATAATGTTTCTGGAAAGCATGGTTGCTTATTCTGATGCACACCTTTCCCTTCCATCTCCCAATCTTGAGATATTAAAGAGTAAACTGATTATGGCTATTTATTAACAAAATTCCTTAAGAATGTAAAGATAATAGTGGTTTAGGCCTTCCACTTTTCTTGGGCTTTCCAACCTTGTATTTTAAGCATTCACCAAATTCTTCTAGGAAATGTCTTCAGAATTCAATTAACCTTCAAAGCAACTAAGCTATATTGAATTTTTTTTTAGATAGAGAATTGTTTTTTTCTCATTGAAAAAGGACAAATTCAGAAGAACTAATATTGCTTATTTCTTTATTATTAATATTTGTCATTTTGTATTTCTTTTGGGGGGAGGGAGGGACTCCTGATCAAGGTCCTCTTCTAGCTTTAAGGAAATCTTATTTACATAAGCTATTTGATTTTAAGTGTCTTTTTGGAAATGACAATGCAATTGAATCAGTGATTCTCAATCCTATAATTATATGTGAAAGTAGTCTGTCATTGAGGTTTCTGAGAAAAACCCCAGTAAAGAGAGAATGCAAACCAAGGCAGATCCCTGGAATTGCCTAACTCTACTAAAAACATTATTGAATTTTGTTTGCTTGTTTTAATTTGAAATTTCAGAGACCAACCACAATCCTAGTAAATGGGATTTCTTGTAATTCCACAGTATAGGACATTTCCATAGTCATTGTAAAGGAAAATATTAAATTCTTCTTAGGAGTTTGGAAACACTTCTCCAATTGTGATTATGAACAAATATTCCATTTATACAGTTTATGTAAATGAGGAGAAGTAGGGGGGGTTACATCCATTTCAATAGTTACTCATGAGTTTTGAATTGCAACTCTTTTTCTGTAGCTTCCAATGAAGGCCCCCTAAGAAGCATAAAACTCAGAACCTAAGAGCATTTCCCCAACCCTAACACAAATGATAATTGACTCCATATGTACTGGCCCAGAAGATGGGGGGTAAGTTAGGTTTGCCATCATGGACAGATAGGACCCAGCAATGTTAATAACAATATCACTCAGACTACAGACAACATTCTAACATATTATCTATTCTATAAGACAGAAGAGCTCAGGATCTAAGAGGGAAAGTTTTTTCTGCTCTGGTATAGGAGGTAGCAGCTGAGCCTAAGAGAAAAGGTGTCAGAGTAGCCATCAGAAATATGGACAGAGCAGTGAGGGAAGTGGATGGCCATTGACAGGAGCCAAAGATGTGAGCCCCAGCTGCAGTAGCCAGCCCAAGAAGTGGGTGATTGGCAGAGACTTCTGTGCCCTGAGGGTTGGTCCCAAAGCAAGACAGCAGAAGGCAAAGGCATGGTACCAGTGACAGTGGACACATGTAACTAATTCTCAGGTAGAATTGGGAAACCAAAAACTGCAGTTGTTGTAAAGGGATTTGCTTTATAACAACAAGAGGAAAGAATTGAGACATATATCTTTCACTTTATTTTTCTTTTATCTTCTTTTTTTTTGTCTTCATTTGCTTTTGCAACATGGCTAACAAAGAAATATGTTTTTTATGACTTCACATTAATGCTACATTAAACTGCTTGCTTTATCAAAGAAGGAGGAGGGAGAAAGCAAAGGGAAACTATTTGAAACTTCAAATAAAAAAAACCAATGAATGGTAAAGTTATTTTACATGTAATCAGGAAATATTTAATGAAACAAAATATATTTTAAAATAACAAGGGGGAGGTGAAAATATTTAGTCAGCTGAATACATTAATTCAATAACCATTTATTAAACATTGTAGTAAACATTAAAAGAACCAAACAAAAAGAAAAAAAAGAAAAGTTATTTTTCATGAGTTTATATTTTATTGGGAAAAATAATATAAAAATAGAAGCAGGATAAACTATTGGCAAAAATGTCATATCCACCAAAATTATCTATAATATTGAGTGAGAAAAATTGAACATTCAAGAAACTTGCATTTTTTCAGGACTTTCAATAAAAAAAAAACAAATTTAATAGAAAATGTAACATATATAACCCAATATCACAGATCAATTTCAAGGAACTCAACATGGACAGATTATTATTTTTTCCACATGGGAAATGCATACCAAATGTTTAACAGTGACATCAACAGTAGGGTAACTGAAAAAAATAAGGCAGAGTTGAGGTAAAAATAGTAATTACATTATACAAAAATGGTACAGAGGAAGAATGTGCACAGAGGCATTAGAAGAGGGAGGAGGGATCATAGTTCTGAAAACCTATTCACATCAGGAATGTATTAAATAAGCAATGCTACATATATACCATGAAAGATATAGGTCCCCCAAAATCTATAAAGAAATAAGGGGGGAGGGATTGAAGGGGGAAGCAAAGTGTGAAGGAAGAAAAGGGAGGGATCCATGGGTGAGGGGAGATTAAGTAACAGCAAGGCACATTAGGAGCAAAATTAAAGGAAAAAGTCAGCAGGGATAGGAAAGATGTGTGTGGGTATGAGTGTTGGTGGGGGAGGCAGGGTGTATATGTACAGATGTGAATGTTTATATCTTCCTATATATATACATAATATATCCTTTCTTAAGTATAGATTGCTTGTGGATAGGGGTGGAATGAAAAGAGCAAAAAATAATAAAGAAAAAAAGGAAATAAATACAAATGGACCTTCATGATTATAATTACTTCTACTACTCTAATACTATATACAATATATATGCTAATATACTAGTAACTTGTTATATATTTTGAATCCTCCTTAATATTCTGCTGGCATATGACAATGTTCTCTTGATTTTTGTATTTTTCTTTTTCTTTCTTCTTATTGTGGTTTTTTTTTAGTGAAAATAAACTAATAATATTTTAATATAGTAATAATAGAAAATAAGCAAATATGAAAGACAGGAACAATTACTAATAATTGGAGGGATAAAGAAAGGGCTTTGCCAGCAAGTGGCACTTGAACTGACACATGAAAGCAGCTAACCATCTCAAGAGGTTGAATTATGGATAGAGCACAATCCATACACAGGGTGTTCTCTTTGCAACAGTCCATAAAAAAGACATGGAATTTTGTTTGTGGAGAATACCAAATAAAAAGGTTTTCCGGGAAAGCAGAATAGATGACAGAGAATAAAATAAAATCAATTTGTAAAGATAGAATGGAAAAAGATTGTGAAGAGTTTTAAATGTCAAATAGTAGAGTGTATATGTCATCCTATTGACAATAAGATCCACTCATAAACAAAATTGATGCCAATGGTGAATTCAGTGTGCCCAATAGTATCAGTAAAACCTATAAGGTAGTATTATTTATAATACTGACACGAATTAATGAGAAAAATTAGACATTTTCTTGATCTCAAATGGAAAAGCATACATCTAATTCTCTCCAATTTTATTTGACATAGTGCTATCAATTTGAGCTATAAAAAATAGAAAGTGTTGGAAAAAGCACAAGCAAATAGGAGGCAAAACTATTTCTAGTGAATGAAACAATAATTTATTTTCAAAATTCCAGAGTACCAGAAATATTTTTCTAGATATTAACTTTCTAGATATTATCAAGAAAATAAACAACTAAAATCTAAAAAGAAAAAAAAATCATTCAAAAGAACTTCTAAATTGTAACATAGCAAGATACACTCATAAATTATATACATATAGCTACAATATGCCTTCTTTACAGATAAAGCAAAAAGAGGCATTTTTTTAAAATTAGATTCTACCAAAACATAATTTCCAAAAGTTACTAAGTTAACAGAATTAATGATATACTATCCAAACTATCAAGGATATTTAGTGTTTATACATACACATACACATGCATACATACACACATTAGAATTTGGAAAAAACAGAGGCGGAACCAAGATGGCGAACTGCAGACAGCTTTCTCTGTGAACTCCTCGGACATTCCCTCAGACCCAGACAAAATGAGCCTTCGAACTGGTTTTTGAGTGAGGGCCCCGCCAAACATTTGGACTACAACGCATTCTATCAAAAATGTACCTTGCTTGACCTCCTGCTCATCTTATCCTCAGGGGAAATCGGCCACTGGTCGCAATCAGTCTCCAGCCGGAGTGGAAGTCAGGACTGCGATAGAGGGGTGCATTTTAGGAACCCAGGAAGCCCCTGGGAGACGCCTGGGCCACTTTGCTCTGCTTGCGGGCAGGTGCTTTGGCAGATCTGCCTTTGGTAAAGGGTGGATCAAGAGCAGCTGAAAACGTGGTCCTAGTGCGAATCTAGCCCGACCAGCCTCAGACCAGAAGTCAACTCGGCAAACTGCCCCAGAGCAAATACAAATTGTTGCAGTTTTTTCTGCTGGGGACCAATATCCCAACTTTAAATCACAAGCAAGAAGCAGAAGAGAGCTCTCACCATAGAAAGCTTTTACGGAGAAAAAATAGAACTGTCCCCAGATCCTGACATTATGAAAACAATCCCAGATGAAGCCACAAAGACAGATTTAAGTTGGTCTCCCTTTCAGAAGGCTTACCTGGATGATTGCATTAAGAATCTCAAAAGAGAGCTAGAAGAAGAATGGGGAAATAAATTGAGATCAGGGCAACAGAAATATCAAAAACTGGAAAATAGGACTGGTGAATTGGAAAAAGAAAACAGTTCACTGAAAAACAAAATTGGTGAATTGGAAAAAATCACCAATTCACTGGAAAATAAAAATGGTGAACTGAAAAATAAAATTGGTGAATTGGAAAAAGACAACAATTCACTGAAAAACAAAATTGGTGAATTGGAAAAAGACAACAAATCACTGAAAAATAAAACTGGCAAAATGGAAAAAATGCATTGAATCAAGAAATTCAATTGGCCAGCTACAAAAGGAGCTAAAAAAGATAACTGAAGGGAATAATACTTTAAAAATTAAAATTGAACAAATAGAAGTAAATGACTCAATAAGACTTCAAGAATCAGTCAAACAAAAACAAAAAAAATGAAAAATAGAAGAAAATATAAATATCTCCTAGGAAAAACAACTGACATGG
Source organism: Myrmecobius fasciatus (assembly GCA_023553655.1). NCBI lineage: Eukaryota > Metazoa > Chordata > Mammalia > Dasyuromorphia > Myrmecobiidae > Myrmecobius > Myrmecobius fasciatus. The sequence continues at coordinate 54,151 of JAJPUD010008642.1, read as the reverse complement.
AAAACAGATCCAGGAGAGACAATTTAAGGATTATCGGACTCCCTGAAAGCCATGATGAAAAAAAGAACCTGGATGCTATCTTCCAGGAAATCATGAAAGAGAATTGCCCTGATGTTTTAGAATCAGAAGGCAAAATTGGCATTGAAAGAATTCACCGATC
>JAJPUD010008642.1:0-38991 GCA_023553655.1 Myrmecobius fasciatus | reverse complement strand
GTCTCCCAGGGGCTTCCTGGGTGCCTAAAATCAGCCCCTCTATCTCAGCCTTGACTTCCGCCCGGGCTGGAGTCTGATTGCAACCAGTGGCCGATTTCCCCTGAGGCTAACCTTCTCCGGAGTTCTTTCAAGGTAGATTTTTGATAGAAGTGCGTTGTAGTCCAAATGTTTGGTGGAGCCCTCACTCCAAAACCAGTTTGAAGGCTCACTTTGTCTGGGTCTGAGGGAAGGTCCCAGGAGTTCACAGAGAATGCTGTCTGCAGTTCGCCATCTTGGCTCGGCCCCCCAAAAAGTTATTTTTTTAAAAAATTGAAAATAATGTGTTTTGATCTTCATTTAGACTCCATAGTTCTTTCTCCAGATATAAATGGCATTTTCCATGTCAAGTCTTTTGAAACTGTCTAGTTCTGTTGTATTGTTGAGAAGAGCTAAATCTATTATAGTTGATTATTACACAATGTTGTTACTCTGTACAATGTTCTCCTGGTTCTGCTCATATGACTTAGCATCAGTTCATATTTTTCCAGATCTTTTAAAAATTCTTTTCAGTATTTCTTGTAGTACAATAATATTTCATTACATTTATTCATACACCAGAACTTATTCAGCTATTACCCAATTGATGAGCATCTCCTCAAATTCCAATTCTTTACCAACACACAAAGAGCTGCTATAAATATTTTTATAGATATAGATCCTTTTTCCTTTCTAAGGATCTCTTTCAGATACAGACCTACTAGTAGTTTGGCCAGATCAAAGGGTATACACAGTTAAAATAGAACTTTAGGCATAGTCCCAAATTGCTCTTCAGAATCATTGGAACAGTTCACAAATCCATCAACAACGAATTAGTGTCCCAGTTTCCTACATCCCCTCTAACATTTATCATTATCTTTTTTTTGTCATTTTAGCCAATATGAGAGGTGGGAGGTAGTAATAGCTCCTAATTATTGCTTTAATTTCTAAAGCTGCAGTCATCAAAACCTTTTGTAACTGGCTAAGAAATAAAGTGGAATATTTTAGATACATGTGACACAATAATCAAGGCCTATAATAATCTAATATTTTATAAACCCCCAAACTCCAGTTTCTGGAATAAGATCTATTTGACAAAAATTGTTGGGAAAATTGGAAAATAGCATGCCAGCAATTTTTTTTTAAATCTCTCCCCTGCCTTTTCTGTTTTGCTTTGATTTTTCTTCCCCAACATGATTATTAAATAATATGTATTAAGTTTGTCTTAGCAGGTAGAGTCCTAAATACTTTATATTTTTGGGTCATATCCCATAGTTGTTTTGCCTTTCTCTAATCAGTAGTGATTTAGAGCATTTTTTCATATGATTACAAAATAGCTTTGATTACTTCATTTTAAAACTTCCTGGTTCATATTCATTGACCATTTATCATTTGAAGAAAGACATATTCATTGACCATTTATCATTTGAAGAAGGACTCATTTCTTTAAATTTAGCTCAGTTTTCTACCTGTTTGAGACAGGAGGTCATTATCAGAGAAACTTGCTACATTTTTTTCATACTTATTATATCTAAGTAGTATGTATTTTCCTCCTTCCACCTTTCCCCCCCCCCCTCTCTCTCTTATTTTCCCCAAAAGGTAGAATAGTTATTTTTTTAATGTCCTAGTGTGTATGTTATTCTCTCTGAGATAATTTCAATGAAAGTAAATTTCATGTGCTCCCTTCTACTTCTTTCATCTATAAAGATGATTCCCATATTTAAGTTCAACACTACTCTCTACCAAGTTAGTCATACATATCCAACGGTGCCTTAGACATTTCCAGTTGAACATCTCAAAGGCATGTAAAAGTCAACATATCCAAAACTACTTAGCTCATTTTTTTTATTCTCAACTCTTATCCTTTGTATACTTTTCTATTTGTATTAGGAATTCCAATCTTCCTCCCAATCCTCCCAGTCACCTCTCAGTCACTAGTCATCCTCAAACCTTAATCCCACATATCTACTTCAATGCCAAATCATGTTTCTACCTGCAAGTAAATGATTCATCCCCCTCTCTGCACTCATGTAGCATATGCCTAATTCATGATCTTATCATCTTTGACACAATTTGTCATGCTTTCTAACTCATTTCTTTCTACACTGAATTTCATCCCACTCTAATTTATCCTCAACTCTGCTGATAATATAATTGTTCTAAATTGTAACTCTAATCATGTTTAATGAGGTTCAGGGGCTTCCTACTACATTCTTGATCAAAGATAAATCATTTGTTTCATATTTAAAGATCTTCTTTACCTTACCCCTTCCTAGCTTTCTAGCTTGTTTGTACCTTCTCATCTCTTCCCTCTTTCATGTTATGATCAAGCCAAGCAATCCAATTGACTTTGTCCTGAACCTGATACCATCTTTATACCTTTTCTCTGATTCTTCTCCATGCTTAAAATGGTTTCCTCCCTCATCTTTATTCTTACCTTCCTTGGCTTCCTTTAAGACTCTGCTCAAAGCCCATTTCTCCCTTAATCTTTTTCCTCCCCACCCACCATTACTTTTCCTTTATTATTACATTCCATTTGGTTTGTATAGGTGTTTTAAGTATCTAATTATTTGCAGGTTATCTCCCCCATTAAATGAATGCTCAATAAAGTAAGGGAATTTTCATTTGTTTGTTTGTTTTTCTTTTAATTTCTAGCATTTCTTGCAATGATAGCACATAGTAATCACTTGAATCCTGACTATAAAAATCAGATGATTTTGTGATTTTTATTTTGGCTAATGTTAAGTCTTTTGTGAAGAAATTGGATTATTGGTGAATGGAAAGTCTGTAAGAAAATTTGCACATACTAGATACTTGGCAAGGTTTAATTCAGAGTTAGGGATAAAGATAGAATTTGTGATATTAATATAAAGGAATCTCAAATTAATAAATCTCTCTACCAATACAAGTCAGTATCTTCTCAGAAACTTATAACCTTAAAAAATTGCCTTAAGCAGAAGGGGTAAATGATTTCTTCAGGTTTACAAAGTCAGTATATGTCAGAGAGCAAACTTGATATGAGGTTTTCCTGACACCAAAGTTACTTTGCATAAACCTCATACTAAACCTTGAGGTTAATTGTATTTATACTTCTTACTTTAGTGACACTAGAATGAGCAATTCCATTTAATGAGGATGCTTCATCAACAAATACCACGTTTCTGTAATTTTTTTTTGGTGGTGTTCAAGAGTTTTTATTGCCACAAAATTGTTCATACATCAGTCATCCTAGGTTGCTAAGTAACAAATATGAAGTCCACAATTAGGCTTATGCTTTTTTTTTTTTTTCTGGTGTAATAGAATGAGAGCCTATCTTCTGCTAACATAGTCTATGAGAATCATGGGTCCCCAATATCCCAAGATGAGACAGAAATGAATTTTAGTAAATTAATTAATTAAACTGAAAAAATACATTAATAAGCTGTTCAATAACTAAATAGAAATAGTTTATTAAATACATTTTAACAGCTGTCAACTAATTAAATGTATTTTGAATATTATTTTGAATTTTCTTTTTTAGATCAAAAAAAGATTTTCCTCCACTACATATATACCCAAATACATTTCTTTTGTCTATATTTGGGGGGGTTTAAACTCTCAATCAAGTTTTGCTCTATTTATCTCTAAGTAGATCCTGAATATATATAAGGTTAGTTCATTTTGCATGTAGTTTTGCAAACCAGTTTCAACTTTTTTCATGGCCTGAAGCATTTGGTTAATGTTTCTTAACTCAGAATGTACTTGGATAAGGTTTATGTAATGAACTGAAGGTTGACTTTCATTTCTGTATATAACTAGTAAAGAATTATGTCATTTGAGCACTGGGCCAATTTGCACTTTCTATTACCCCAAACTCCGAATTCAATGCTTCACACACAAGAGACTGTTCAATGTATTTGTCCTGGGAGAAATTCCCTGAACATCTGGTTCCCTAAACTCAGAGGTAAATCCCTTGAATTATTCTGTACACTTTCAATTAATTTCTTCTTCTTTCTTCATATAAATACAAAAGTACTAAGAAATAGCTGGAAATGATGGTAGCAGAGAGAATGATAGTAACTAAAGATGGAAATGACTCATTAAAAGACTTTTCATTCCTTTGTCATTGTAGGGACTGTAACTGATCAAGAATAAAAAGCAGAATGAGAAGTGGGATGAATTAATCACAATAAATGCTTACATAAAACCTAATCAGTGGATAACAATTTCAAGATGGGACACCTTGATGTCCCAAAATGAAAACTTTGTTGAGGCATGATGATTGATATAAGAGACTTTAGGGATCTGAGCAGTCACTTTAGATCAAATGAAAGAGCTCTATAGTTAAGGTTTTCAGGTATATTTACTGTTGTTATGAGATGGAGAAGAAAGGAAGGAAAAAATATTTATTAAGTGTCTCAAAAGTTCCCATAATCCATGGTAAGTACTCACAAATACTGGAATACTTTGGAGATATTACAGGCTCTGTTCTGCACTGCAAAATAAGGCAAATACTTTTTTTCCAATTTTTTTTACACTTTTATACAAATTTTCAAATCAGTCATTTTGTACAGAAAAACTCTAAAGCAAAATATAGTAAAAAATAGCATACTCTCAATTTGCTTATAATATCATCCTTATATGTAAATCATCTACCCATTTTAACTGTATCTTGGTATACCATGTCAGAAGTTGATCTATAACCAGTTCCTAACATAATGTTTTTCAGTTTTATCAGCAGTACCCAATTTTTTTTCTACTGATCCACCACTTTATTTCTTAGTTCCTGATTGTTTTCATTATCATAACTTTATAATACAATTGTATTTCTGGTAGGGCTAGACCAGAAGAGGTTTACTGAGGTTTTGTAAGGAAGGGTAAAGAGCAATAATATTCCATAACATTTATATATCATAACTTATTCAGCCATATTCCAACTACTGGGCATCCACTCCTTTTCCAGTTTCTTGTCACTACAAAAGGGCTGGCACAAACATTTTTTTGTATGTGGGTTTCTTTCCCCCCTTTATGATCTTTTTGGGATACAAGACCAGTAGAAGCACTGCTGAATCAAAGGGTATGCAAATTTTGATAACTTTTTGATCATAGTTGCAAATTGCTCTCTAGTATGATTGGATCCATTTACAGTTACACCAACAATGTATCAGTGTCCCAGTTTTCCCACATCCCCTCCAATATTCTTCATTATCTTTTCTGTCATCTTAGCCAATCTGAGAGGCCTGTACTGCTATTGTAGAGTTGTCTTGAATTGTATTTCTCTGATCAATAGTGATTTACAGTACCTTTTCATATGGCTAGAAATAGGTTTAGTTTCTTCACTGGTAAATTATCTATTCATATTCTTTGACCATTTATCAATTGGAGAATGGCTTGAATTTTTATAAATTTGAATTTGTTTTCTATATATTTTAGAAATGAGGCCATTATCAGAACACTTGCATGTAAAATTTTTCCCCAGCTGGTTTTTCTCTTTTAATCTTATCTGCATTGCTTTTTTTTGTACAAAAACTTTTTAACTAATATAAGCAAAACCATCTATTTTGCATTATATAACATTCTCTAGTTCTTCTTTGGCCATAAATTCCTTTCTTCTCCACAGATCTGAGAGGTAGACTATCCTTTGTTTTTCTAACTTGCTTATAATGTCATTTTTTTTTCTAAATTATGAACACATTTTGTCTTTATCTTGGTATAGGGTGTTAATTATGGGCTAATGCCTAGTTTCTGCCATAATAATTTCAAATTTTCCCACAAATTTTTGTCAAAGAATAAGTTCTTATCCCAGAAGCTTGGGTCTTTGGGTTTAATCATATACTAGATGACTATCATCATTTACTCTTGTGTCTTGTGACCTTAACCTATTCCACTGATAGACTACTCTCTTTCTTAGCCAGTACCAAATGGTTTGGTGACCACTGCTTTAAATTATTTTTAGTTTTGGTACTGTTAGATCATCTTTATTTGCATTTTTCATTAATTTCTTTAAAATTCTTGACCTTTCTTTTTTCCAAATGAACTTTATTATTTTTTCTAGCCCTAAAAATATTTTTGGCACTTTGGTATGGCACTGAATAAATAAATCAATTTAGGTAGTGTTGTCATTTTTATCATATTAGCTTGGCCTATCCAAGAGTAATTGATATTTTTCCAATTGATTATGATTATTTGTGTCGAAAATGTTTTGTAATTGTATTCATCTAGTTCCTGACTTTATGTTGGCAATGAGATTTTGAAATATTTTATATTATGTACAGCTATTTTAAATGCAATTTCTCTTTGTATCTCTTGCTGCTGGACTTTGATGGTAATGTATAAAAATACTGATGATTTTTGTAGATTTATTTTGTATCCTGAAACACTGCTAAAGTTATGAATTGTTTCTAGTAGTTTTTAGTTTATTTGTTAGAAATTCATCACACTCCCATTATTTGTGGGTTCTGTTACTCTAAAACCAGTTCAGAGACTTGATCTGAGGGAAGCCAGCAAGCATTCAAAGACCTCTCTACTCTCTGCCTTCTTGGCTCCACTCCCCAGTCTACTTTTCTTAAAAGATAAGAATTAGCAAAGAGTCATGGTCTCAGCTCAAAGGAGAACAAATCCTTTGTTGTCTAGCTATATTCATATTTTCCCTTATCTAGAGGGAAACTCCCTTATTAGAAAGTTGTCTGTAGCCTACATGAACCAAGGGGGACTGCTCAGCTTTAGAAAAGGAAAAAAAAAAAAGAAAGAAAGAAACCTACTCATCCTCCCTTCAGCAAAAGCAGAGTAATGTTTATATATTTAAATAAAAAAATAAGAAAGAAAAACATAACTTTCTGAAGTGTGTTATGTACATGGGGCTGGGGTGGAGAGGCAGAAAAGGTGAGAATATAAGCAGTGAGGAGCTCCTGCTATGAAGGAAGATCTGTGTTAAAAGGGAATTAGGACAAAAACTTGGTGACTAGTCATCTTTTCAGTTTATTCCCTTGCTGGGCAAGACAGAAATTGTCACAGTTAAAGCAGCAGGAGTCACCTGGTGACTGTGATTTTAATCAGAACACATATGGGGAGGGGGAGTTAAGGGTTGGTTAAAAAGTATGAGGTGATTGGTCTACTTAACCTTGTTACTGACCAAGGGAGGGGGGAGCTGTGAAGGCTTATATTTTGGTGGAACTATCATGTCAGTGAAGCAGGCCTTTTGATATATTAAAAAAATCTTTTTATAAAGACAAAACAATTTTAGATTCTAATGTTCATGGAGTTTATAACGTATACTTTTTTTTCAGAATTTTATGCATGTCTATCCTAATACACTTGCACTATACACTTGCATAACTGTCTCTTAGTGAGGATGTTGGGTTGACACTGCTAGATTCAAACATTTGTGAATATGTACCTTGGTTTTTTTCTGAGTGCCAGATTTTTCTTTGAATTTTTGTCAAAATATTTCTATAAAGTTTAAATGAAAGCAGAACAAAACAAAATTATCCTAAAAATTTAGATTCTAAACTATGTGGTACATATATAATTTATGTAGATATGACTCTATTGTCTAGGGTAATTTTCAGTAAGATATAATTTTTTTCTTTTTCTCTTTTAATTTGATCTATTTTTATCCTAAGTACTACTTTTGCTTTCTTTGCTTCAGCTGAAGCATTATAGATTCTCCTCCAGTCCCTTATTTTTAACCTGTGTGTGTATCTGCTTCAAATGCATTTCTTATAAACAACATATTGTACAATTTTGTTTTTTAATACATTCTGCTATTTGCTTCCATTTTATGAGTAAGTTCATCCCATTCACGTTTGTAGTTACGATAACTAACCGTTCATTCCCCTCCAAGGTATATTTCATTTGTTTATCCCCCTCTCTTTCTTATATCCCTCCCTCTTCCTCCTCACAAGTATTTTACTTCTGATCATTGCCTTCCTTATTGTTCCCTGTTTTTTCTCAGTCCCTTATATCCCTTCTATTATTCCCATTTCTTTTTATTTCCTAATAGCATAAAATAGATTTCTATTTCCAACTTTATTGGATGTTATTCCCTCTTGAGCCAATTTTAATATTTAGGTTTTGCCACCACCATCATCCCTCTCCTTCTTTTCCTTCATTATAACAACTTATATGGCTCTTTTATTTGTGATGATTTATCCATTCAATCTACCCCCATCTTTCCAGTTCAATTCTCTTTTTCACTCCTTTAAAATAAAGCACTAATTTAATTGCGTATAGAAACCTATGTTATACAAAACAGTAGGAGGGGAAGGGAATGACTGAGGAAGGAGAGCAGGGTGGAAGATGGGAAGAAATGGAAGGTAGGGAAGATTTAGGGAGGGTATACTTAGAAACAAAAGATGCCTGAGGAGAAATAGGGTGAAAGGAGAGAGAGAAAAAGAATGAAGAGGGAATACAGAGTTATCAAGAGTGATTATGAAAAAAAGAAGCACATTTCTCTAAGGCATCATTTCTCAAATACATAAAGAATGGAGTCAAATTTTAAAAATAAGACATAATCTTCAATTGATAAAACATCAAAGGATCAGAAGAGTTTTTAGATGAAATAATCATAGCTATCTAAAACTGCATGAAAAAAATGATCTAATTCACTATTGATTGGAAAAATGCAAATTTAAATGATTCTTAAATACTACCATATGCCTTTTAGATTGGCTAATAGGACAAATACAAAGGAAAATGACAAATGCTGAAGGGAATGTGGGGAAATGAGACATTGATGCTCTGTTGGTGGAACTGCAAACTGATTTAACCATTCTGTAGAGCAATTTAGAACTATGCTCAAAGAGCTATAACACCATGCATACCTCTTGACCTAGCAATAAAACTACTAGGTTTGTATCCTTAAAGAGAAAACAAAAGAAAAAGAAAAAAGAAAAAGACCTATATTTAAAAAAATATTTATAGCAGTTCTTTTCTGGGAGCAAAGAATTGGAAATTGAGGAGATGCCTGTCTATTGTGCTAAAAGAAATAAAGAGCAAGATGCTTTCAGAAAAACCTGGAAAGATCTGCATGAGCTGATGCAAAGTTAAATGTAACAAGTACAATGTAAAAGCAATATTTTAAAATGATGAATTGTGAAGAACTTAACTACTGTTAGCAATATAGTGATCCAAGATAACTCTGAAGGACTTATGATAAAAAATGCTATCCATACCCAGAGAAAGAACTGATGCCTGAATACAAATTAAGACTGAAGTATCTTTCTTGAGGATTTTTTGTCTATGTTTTCTTTCACAACATGATTATTAAGTAAATGTTTTGCATGGCTTACACATGTATAATTTATTTTGAATTGCTTGCATTCTCATTGACAGGATGGGAAGGGGAAAAGGAAAAGAATCTTGAACTCAAAGTTTTAAAAGCATATGTTGAAAATTGTTTTTACATGTAACTGAGGGAAAATATTAACCAAATTTAACAAAAGAGAACAGCTTGTTTTTAACAAAATGAGTTACACAAAAAATTTCTTTTTGTTTTTTTGGTGCATATAAAAATTATGTTGACATTGCAATATTGTCTGTTAATTTTACAATAGTTTTATGTCTAAAAGTATACATACTTTAATTTAAAATGTTGCTTAAGATTGCTAGTCATCTTCTGAGCCTTTAGCAAGTCATAATCTTTTTGCTGGTGGAGGATATTTTCTTTATGTTGATGACTTCTAGCTGATCAGTGTTGTGGTTGCTAAAGGTTATTTTTGAGGATATTGAGGCAAAGAGAGAATTAAGGACTATCCCAAAGTCACATGGCTAATACATTTCTGAAGATATATTTGAAATTCTTTCTGACTCTAATCCTTGTGCTATATTTACTATGCCACTGAGGTTTTTGCAAGTAAAAGCAAATTCTTTTGAATTGCATAAGTGGAGTTGTCCAGTGGCTTTTTTGTTGTATCATTAAGTTAATCTTTCCTCCAACTATCTTCTAGGAAAGAAAAATAGTTGTATCACTTTGATAAACTCTTGTTTCATTATAATCTGATTCATTTCCTTAGCCTGAAAGAATGCATAATTATACTCAATAGAGGACTCATCTGTTCACCCTTCAGCTAGCAGCAAATGAGTCTCCTGTTGTTGTCATTCGGTTATTTCCAACTCTTAGTGATACTGATATGGTGTATTCTTTCCTTCCCTGGTTCATTTTACAAATGAATAAACTGAGGCAAAAAAGTTAGATGATTTTTTTCAGGGTCCCACAGCTAGTAGGTGTCTGAAACTGGATTTGCACTCAAGTCTTCCTGAGCACTTTATTTACTACACCACTTAGAAGCCCTTGAAAGTCTCCTGCCTATTTCCAAAATTGTGGAACAGACTCTGTTGACTTTCTGAGGACTGACTTACTCTAGCTCTCTTCCTAACATAGTGTTATTCTCACTTGTTCATAGAGATCAAACTTAGTAACATGAAAAAAAGATCATTTCTGGCCAAATGAAAAAAACTTTCCTTTCTCACCATCCTGATCTCAAGTATACTTTAAACTCAATGTTGTATATTAGCAATATTCTCTTTCTTTATCTTCAATAGTAAAATTCATATATATTTTTCTTTTAACTTTTTGGTCAGGACTTCCGGGGATGGAGCCAAGATGGCCGAGAGCAGACATGACTCTCTGTAACCTCCTCTAAACTTCTCTCAAACCAACAGAAGATGAAGCCTCTAACCTGGTTTTGAAGTAAAAAAAAAGACAAATATTTAAAATAAAACACATATATAGAAGAAGATACCTTGGAAGAACATCAGAACAGTCTGTTTCAATTGGGCAGGGGGAAAGTCTGCCTAGCACAGACCACAGTGTGGGGAGACCAGGGCAAGGAGCTGCAGCAGAGGTCTAGGCTTCCACATACCTGGGGATCTTCTGTGGGCCTCTTGGGCCAATCTTTCCTGATTGTAAGTAGGTCACAAGGCTTTCTTTGAAGATTGCATAAAAGATCTTAAAAGAGAGTTGGAAGAAATATGGGGAAATGAAATGAGATCATTGAGAGAAGGAATGGAGAAAGCATACAATGCCCTACAAAAGAGATATGAAAAAAGACACCAATTCACTGAAAAACAAAATTGATGAAATGGAAAAAGAATGCAATGGACAAAAAAAAAATCAATTGGACAATTGCATAAGGAGCTAAAAAAAGGTAACTGAAGAAAATAATACAATAAAAATTAGAATTGAACAAATAGAAGTGAATGACTCAATAAGACATCAAAAATCACTCAAACAAAAACAAAAAACATGAAAAAATTAGAAGAAAATATGAAATATCTCCTAGGAAAAAACAACTGACCTGGAAAATAGATCTAGGAGACACAAGTTAAGGATTATAGAGCTTCCTGAAAGCCATGACCAAAAAAAGAACCTAGACATCATCTTACAGGAAATCATAAAAGAAAAGTGCCCAGATATTTTAGAATGAGAAGGTAAAATAGCCATCAAAAGAATCCACCAATCACCTCCTGAAAGAGATCCCAAAATTAAATCCCCAAGGAATATTGTGGATAAATTTCAGGACTATCGCATTAAGGGAAAGATATTGTAAGGAGCCAGAAAGAAATAATTTAAATACCAAGGAGCCACAATTAGGATTGCCCAGGACCAAGCAGCTTCCACCCTAAAAGACTGATGGGCCTAGAATCTGATATTCCAAAAAGCAAAGGAACTGGGATTACAGCCAAGAATATAGTAGCCAGATAAAATGAGCATTATCTTTCAGGAAATAAGATGGACATTCAATGATATAGGTGAATTTCATCTATTTCTAATGAAAAGATCAGAACTGAGCAAAAAATTTGAACTCTAAACACAAAACTCAAGAAAAGCAGAAAAAGGTAAAAAGGAAAAAAAAAACTCTTGAGAACTATATTTCTGTTATGGGTATACTTAGGTATAAAAAGGGGGCAGGGGCTCTAAAGGGGAAGGAATGTTTGAGGAAGGTGGTCATCAAAAGCAAAATACTGGGGAGGGGGGAAAAGAGAAAGGGAAAAAGAAAGAGAAAAACATAACTTTGGGTAAATAAGATGGCAGGAAATACAGAATTAGTTATTTTAACTGTGAATGTGAATAGGATGAACTCTTCCATAAAGCAGAAGCAGATAGCAGACTGGATAAAAAGCCAGATTCCAACAATATGTTGTTTACAAGAAGCACATTTAAAGCATAATGATACATGCAGAGTGAAGGTAAAGGGCTGGAGGAGAATATATTATGCTTCAGGTGAACAACAACAACAAAAGCAAGGATAGTAATCCTAATCTCAGAGGAAGTAAAAGCAAAGATAGATCTAATTAAAAGAGACAAGGAAAGAAACTGTATCTTACTAAAGGGTACCATAGATAATGAAGCAATATAAATACTAAACTTATAGGCACCAAATGGTATAACATGGAAATGCCTAGAGGAAAAGTTAAGAGATGTGCAAGAAGAAATAAACAGCAAAACTATAATAGTGTGTGTGTGGGGGTCTCAACCTTGCTCTCTCAGAACCTGATAAATCAAAACACAAAATAAATAAAAGAGAAGTTAAGGAGGTAAACAAAATGTTAGAAAAGTTAGATATCATAGATCTTTGGAGGAAATTAAATGGAAACAGAAAGGAATTTACTTTTTTCTCAGCGGTTCATGGAATTTATACAAAAATTGACCACGTATTAGGGCCTAAAAACCTCAAAATCAAATGCAGGAAGGGAAAAATAATAAATGCATTTTTTCAGATCATGATGCATTGAAAATAACATGCAATATAAACCCAGGAGAAAATAGACCAAAAGATAATTGGAAATTAAATAATCTAATCATAAAGAATGAATTGGTGAAAGAGCAAATCATAGACACAATCAATAATTTCATCAAGGAGAATGACAATAATGAGATAACATACCAACATTTGTGGGATATGGCCAAAGTAGTTAAAAGGGGTAATTTTATATTTCTAGATGCTTACTTGCATACAATAGAGAAAGAGAAAATCAATGAATTGGGCTTGCAACTAAAAAAGCTAGAAAAAGAACAAATTAAAAACCCCCAATCAAATAAAAACTTGAAATCCTAAAAATAAAAGGAGAGATTAATAAAATTGAAAATAAAAAACCTATTTAATTAATAAATAAAACTAAAAGTTGGTTTTACGAAAAACCAACAAAATAGATAAACCTCTAGAAAAAAGGAAAGAGGAAAATCAAATTGTTAGTCTCAAAAATTAAAAGGGACAACTTAGAGCAATAATTAGGTGTTACTTTGCCCAACTTTATGCCAATAAATTTGATAAGCTAAGTGAAATTGAGGAATACCTGCAAAAATATAGATTGTCCAGATTAACAGAAGAGGAAATAAATTAAATAGTCCCATTTTAGAAAAAGAAATAGAATAAGCTATTATTCAAATCCCTAAGAAAAATTCCTCATGATTAGATGAATATATATATGAATTCTACCAAACATTTGTAGAACAATTAACTCCAATATTATATAAACTATTTGAAAAAACAGGTAATCAAAGACTTCTACGAAATTCCTTTTATGACACAGACATGGTACTGATTCCTAAACCAGGGAGAACAAAACAGAGAAAGAAAATTAAAGACCAATCTCCCTAATAAATTTGACGCAAAGATTACAGAAAATCATCCCCAGGATAATACACCATGACCAAGTAGGATTTATACTAGGAAGGCAGGGCTGGTTCAATATTAGGAAAACTATCTGTATAATTAATTATATTAATAACCAAACTAACAAAAACCATATGATTATCTCCATAGATGCAGAAAAGTTATTTGATAAAATCCAACATCCATTCCTATTAAAAACATTAGAGAATATAGGAATAAATGGGCTTTTCCTTAAAATAGTCAGTAGCATCTTTATAAAACCATCAGCTAGCATCATATGTAAAAGGGATAAACTGCAACCATTACCAATAAGATCACAGGTGAAATCATTACTATTCAATATTGTATTAGAAATCCTAGCTTTGGCAATAAGAGAAGAAAAAGAGATCAAAGGAATTAGAATAGGTCATGAGGAAACCAAATTATCACTCTTTGCAGATGATATGATGATATACCTAGAGAATACTAAGGAATCAACTAAAAAACTATTAGAAATAATCCACAACTTAAGCAAAGTTGTGGGATACAAAAATAAATTCACATATACTATCAGCATTTTTATACATCACTAACAAAATCCAGCAGCAAGAGATACAAAGAGAAATCCCATTTAAAATAACTGTCGATTGTATAAAATATTTGGGAATCTATCTGCCAAGGGAAATTCAAGAATGATAAGAGCAAAACTACAAATTGTTTTCCACACAAATGAAGTCAGATCTGAACAATTGAAAAAATATCAAGTGCTCTTGGATAGGTCGAGCAAACATAATAAAGATGACAGTACTATCTAAACTAATCTATTTACTTAGTGTTATACCAATCAAACTCCCAAGAAATTATTTTACTAACCTAGAAAAAATAACAACAAAATTCATCTGGGAGAACAAATAGTCAAGAATTGCAAGGGAATTAATGAAAAAAATAAATAAATAAACTAAATGAAGGTGGCCTTGCTATACCAGATCTAAACTATATTATAAGGCAGTGGTCATCAAAACTATTTGGTACTGGCTAAGAAACAGAGTAGTTGATCAGTGGAATAGCTAAGGTTCACAGGACAAATAGTCAATGACTATAGTAATCTAGCATTTGACAAACCCAAAGATCTCAGCTTTTATGATAAGAGATCACTATTTGACAAAAACGGCTGGAAAAATTGGAAACTAGTATGCAGAAACTAGACATGGCCCACACCTAACAGCTCTTACCAAGATAAGATTGAAAGGATTCATGATCTAGACAATAAGAATGATATTATAAACAAATTATAACACAGGATAGTTTACCTCTCAGGTCTGGGGAGAAGGAAAGAAATTGCGAACAAAGAAGAACTCGAGATGATTATCAATTGCAAAATAGATAATTTTTATTATATCAAGTTAAAGAATTTTTGTACAAACAAATCTAATGCAGACAAGATTAGAGGGGAAGCAAGAAACTGGGAAAACATTTTTACATTCAAAGATTCTGATAAAGGCCTCATTTCTAAACTATATAGAGAATTCACTCAAATTTATAGGAATTCAAGCCATTCTCCAATTGATAAATGGTCAAAGGATATGAACAATTTTCAAATGAAGAAATTGAAACCATTTCTAGCCATATGAAAAGGTGCTCCAAATCATTATTATCAGAGAAATGCAAATTAAGACATCTCTTCAGATACCACTACACACCTGTCAGATTGGCTAAAATGACAGGAAAAGATAATGATGAATATTGGAGGGAATGTGGGAAAACTGGGACACTGATACATTATTGGTGGACCTGCTAATGGATCCAGCTATTTTGGAGAACAATTTGGAACTATGCTCAAAAAGTTATCAAACTGTGCACACCCTTTGACCCAGCAGTGTTTCTATTGGACCTATATCCCAAAGAGATCTTAGAGGAGGGAAAGGGACCCACATGTGCAAAAATGTTTGTGGCAGCACTTTTTATAGTGGCAAGAAACTGGTAACTGAGTGGATGCCCATCAATTGGAGAATGGCTGAATAAATTATGGTATATGAATGTTATAAATATTATTGTTCTGTAAGAAACGACCAGCAGGATGATTTCAGAGCAGCCTGGAGAAACCTACATGAACTGGTGCTACTTGAAATGAGCAGAACCAGGAGATCATTATACACAGCAACAAGACTATACAATGATCAATTCTGATGGACTTGGTTCTCTTCAACAATGAGGTGATTCAAACCAGCTCCCATTGTTCAGTGATGAAGAAAGCCATATACACCCAGAGACCTGTGTGAACTGAGTGTGGACCACAACATTGCATTTTAATGCTTTCTGTTAATGTTTGCCTGCATTTTTTTCCTTCTTAGGTTTTTTTTTTTCTTTCTCTTTTTATATCTGAGTTTTCTTGTGCTACAAGATAACTGTACAGATATTTATGCATATATTGGATTTATCATATGTTTTAACATATTTAACATGTATTAGACTACCTGCCATCTAGGGAAGAGGGTGCGGAGAAGGAAATTTGGAACAGAAAGTTTTGCAAAAGCCAATGTAGAAAAATTACTCATATATTCTGTATATAAAAAGCTTTAATTAAAAAAAAACTTTTTGGTCATTCTTCTGGATCTCTTTTTATGTGTTGTGTAGATGGATGTATCTGTTTTATGTACACTGGGCTAATTTTCATGACAGGGAGCTGAGATGTCATTTACAATGTCATCACTGGTTTGACTTTTTTAATGCTTGAAATATCAGCCTAAGGTCTGTCCAGACTATGTAGAGTTGGTGTTAGTGGTTTGAAGAGAATTCCTGCTCTCCTACTGGAATTACCTACTGTGGCCTGTTATGAAAGTGAAAAGCAATATTGTTTTATCAGTTATTGTCCATTTCAATTTTAGGAAATATATCATTTTTAATTATTCCATAAAGTTTTATTTATTGAATTGTATATGCATTCTACTCTCCCAAATATACAATTCAATTATATATGTATTCCCTGGATCACTGGCCTGGCACTTATTTAGACCAGATCTAAAATATCTCCATATGCTACCAAGGAATCAAGGTACTAAGGGAAGACTATAACATACTCTTTACACACATACATATAATTTCGTCCTTTATTCATACTTGTAGATAATTGACATAATTTCTTTTTAAAAAATTGAGGGGGGGTAAATAAAGTGGTTGTTTTATTGCTAACTAAGATTGTGTTTGATGAGACACTGAGAGAAACTCTAGTAAGTAGGTAAGACTTAGAAAGAGGTGGGTTCAAGCCCTGCTTAATGCATGATTTAACATTGCCCAAGTAAATGCTTTCAGACTTTAAGTAACAAATTGATTTTTTATGCATATAGGTAATTTCCTATGCTGATAAAATCACATATTGAGATAATAAAATTTAAAAATAAGAAAATAACATCTTAGTCCGATAAAAGTGGAGACTAAAACTTTCAGGGTAAAAATAATTTTCTTCCATATTTCTATTTAAAAACATTAGTTGAGGGAAATGAAATAGCTACATTGTTGTCAAAAGAGAAATGAAAAGTTAAATTATATAGTTCCAATTATGTAAATGTTTCAATTAAATTACACATCTTCCTAGGACTCAATCATTTTTGTTAGCTATTTTAAGGCTAATTGCATTATTAAGCATATTTTACAATTATCTCAATCTATTATTTAATGATATAATGGAATTATTATTTCATTATTTAGTGAATAGCAGCTCTGGAAATGTATTATAAAATCATTTTTACTTTTATCTACTAGTGAAAAAAATTTCCAAATTGTCAGCAAAACATCTGTGAGAAAGAAAAATGACTCAACTCAATTTAATTTGCATGTGGCATATATTTAATTTTATCGCAAAAATATCAAATTAGATTTGGCATATGGATATACATGAATGAACCGCATGTGACCTCAGTATTTTGTTGATCAGATTATAGGTTTAAAAATTTTTATTAAAAAGAACTATTTGGAAAATGGATTTATATATAACCTTAGCATGTGATAACCCTTAATTTCTGGCAGTCTAAAATCAACATACTTTAAGTACTTCGCACATTTATATTTTTCTGCTTTTATGAGAGATTCATTTTCTGTCTTGTAACATACTGAACATTGTTCAGACATTTGTTCTGGATGAGGTTAAACATTTAACTAAATGGTCTACTTGATTGCTTTTTTCATTCAAATGACAATCTCAGTAAACCTGTCAATTATTATTGTGGCTGTTGTTGTTTTAATTTAGTTTAGCTACTAGAAAAAAATTACTATTTTGCACCAATCTTCGATAGTAATGTCAAGAATCCAATGGTTCCATGACTCTGTGATCTCCTCCACACAAATTAGTTTTCCACCCAATTGGGCAGTACATCCATATTCACTCACTCTAAAAGTTCTATTCTATGCCCTCCTATAGGTTGTTATTTTTCCTACATTCTCAAAAAGGACCATGACATCAGGGAGATGATGCCATAACAAGCAAATAAATTGAATTTAAGTGAAGGAGGGTTGTGCAACGTCATCTGCCTCACTTTTCCCTCCAGAGCCATTTAGGTAGCAAGACCCAGATCAAAAGGACTGGAGATGGCCCTGGATGAAATGGGAGACTTTGGGCTTTTTAAGGTAAGATCTTTGAAAAGTCTGTTTGACTAAAGCTGCACCCATTCAGTGATTAAGGCTAAATAGCAATTGAAGCAAAAAATTTCCCCTTTCACCTAGTCCCTCCCCCCAAAAAATCTAAATAAATAAATCTAGGAGGGGAAGACCCCCAAGATTTCTGGCCAAAGCAGAAATAATTACTATTTACATTCATTTTGAGTCATTCAGTACTCCAACAATAACCAAATGGGGATTGGCCTAGATATCTATTGGTGACCAATTAATGGTAATCAGAGTAGTTTTGATTTAAGGCGTGACTGTCTCAGAGAAAAGATATAGAAAAGTAGTAAGGATGCTGATTGCAGTACTCACCATCCCAATAAAAATAGCCTTAATCATATTTTTTCCATGCATAGCCATATCAAATTCCACATGTTCCAAATTGAAATCATTATCTTTCTTTCTAACATCTATCTTCTTCAAAACTTTCCTATTTCTGTCAGGGATACCAACTTCTTCTGACCAATATTCAAAGCATAGGTAGTATCCTCAGTCTTTCATTCTTCCTCATTCATTTCTACCCTATAATATCTTTCATATATATCTTGACATATACAATTAAAAATGTTAGTGAGTTCATTTTATGAAGCACATTCATGGTCATTTCCTCATTTAGTTTTCAAAAGATGCATTATAGAAGCACATATTTTTATTAATAAGCATACTGATACCCAGAGATGTTAAATGAAATTTTCATAAAGGAAATATATGAGGGAGCTAGCATTTGAACCCATGTTTTGGGTTCTAGATCTCGAGCTGTTCCCATTGCTTTCAGTGTCTCTCTCAAGTAATTCCCTTGACTCCACAGAATCAGAACCATAACTAACAATTGTTGTACTATACTATACTATAGCATACACTTAAGGCACCAGTGCATAAAAGATAATGAAGCAAAATTTTAAGACAAAATCAGTTATGGGATTTATTCAACTACATGTAAAATTCTATATGAATCATGTACCTTGGGATGTAAGGGCTACTGGAGGATGATTCTGATATTCTTTGAGACTATTACTAGGGATGTTGCCTCCAGGGTCAGAAGCATACTAAGGTAATCTTGAAAGTGACCTAAGTGGAATTTCTCTTGGAAAGTGCAGGAATTGGTGGGGAACAAATGATAAAAGATTTTGAACTGAAGATGACTTTTCAAAGTTATCTAGCATAATTCCAATATTTCTAAGATGAAGAAAAATATAACCAAGAGATATTAAATAATTTTCTCCAAGTCACAGATAGCATTCAAATCCAAGTCATCTAACTTTAAATTCAACATTCCATTTGGTAACTTCTCAAGGGTGTGTTATTAATGGTTTTTACCAACCAAAAATATACAAGTGTTTTGAGTACCCTCTAGAGTTTAGCATCATCGGACAAAATCCTAGTTATTTTCTTTTTCTTTATGTCTACTCAAGTTCTTCCTTTGAAACAACACTCCCCTCTGCACTCCTTCCCTCAGACACCTTTTTTTTTCCAAATTGCATATAGATACAATTATGTCATTTCAGCCATATCCCAGTGTCTTATACTTCCAATGTTTTATTCTTAAATATCACATACACTGTTTTAATACTGGGCCTGTTTAATAATTCATGACATAGCCCTCCTGGCAATCTTGCACTTTTTTACTGAATACTTAGCACAAAATTATTTATTTCTTTTTCTTCCCCCAGAGGGATTATTGCTTTAAATTGATTCACTTTAAATAGACCCCAATCAACATAAGCTATACTTTAAAGTTTAACAAAACTTATAGGAAGTATATCAAATGTTTCAGAAAGGCTCTACTTAAAATAAATGGAAAAACAAATTGAATTAGAACATTTCCACAATTCTATTTATTTGAAAAATAAAGGTGAATATAATTTCAAAAATTTTTCAGTATCACTGCTGTCATTCTATTAGAATGTAAATCAGTAGGGATCAATCAGAACTCTATTTCTTTAGTTGTGTTCAACTCATTTAAGAATTTAAAAATTATTAAGTACTTTGTGCATGGAAAGCATCAAATTACATGTTGTTACATGTTATGCACAATTTAAATGAGCCACCATTCTTGGCCTGAGGAAAGTTTTATTATAAATTCTTCCATCAATAATCAACTGAAGAAGTTTTTCAGATCTCTGAAAACAGTAAAGATAATCCTTCTACTCTCCAATGTTTTTTTCCCAATTTTGACTAACCATTTTTACTTTATATCTTGCTATCATCTGACATACAACTTATCTTAAACATAATTAATCTTCTTACAAATTAAACAAGCTCTTCTTCCCATTAATTTTTTTATGGTTATACATAATTGAGTCCATCTTTGATATTTTATTTCTTTTGCACCCTAGCATCTAAGTACTTAACCCTAATTGTCCTTCCCCTCCCCCTTTTTTTAATATTACTAAAATCTATTTCAGTTACTCAACAATCATTATCTAGACCTTAGTACTTAGTTAATAAGAAAGATGGTGTTTACATAGTGAAAGTATTGAAAAAATGGCCCCAAACCAGAAGTTTCTGTGTTCTATTGATTTTTGTCCATTTGTTTCATTCATGTCCAACTTTGTATGACACTATTTTCTTAACAAAGATACTGGAGTGGTTTACTATTTCCTTCTCTAGCTTATTTTAGAGATGAAGAAATTCAGGCAAACAGGGTTAAGTGATTTGCTCAGGGTCACACTCCTAATAAGTATCTGAGGCCAAATTTCCTGATATTAGTTCTGGCACATTATCCATTGCACCACCTCTTTAACTTTGTACCACTTCACTGTCATTTAGTGATGAAGAACCCATAGACTAGTCAATCTAATCCATTTGTTGAACAATTCTATATGTTAAGAAGCCTTTTTTTCGCTCTTTTAATCATATCCCTCAATTTTGTCTGCAGAGAATGAGTACAAATTTAATCCAGCTTCCATATGATAAGCTTTTACATATTTAAAGGCAACTCTCAAGTCTCTCCCTAAGCAATTTTTTTTCTTCAGATTAATCATCCCCTGTTCTTTCAAAGGAAACGTCCACAAAGTTGTGTGTATGTATACATACATATATGTATGTGTATGTATGTATATATGTATACATATATACATATATATAATTTTTTTTAATTTTCAAAACACATGCATAGGTAATTTACAACATTCACCTTTACAAAACCTTGTGTTCTAAATATATTTCCCCTCCCTTCTCCCCAACCCCTCCCCTAGACAGCAAGTAATTTAAGACAAGTTAAATGTGCACATTTTTATACAAATTCTATTGTTTCCTCCCTCCTTTTTTCTACTTCTTCCTTTTCTAATACAGTGGTAAACATGTGTATATTTCCATAAATATCATGCAGAACAAGAAAAATCAGATCAAAAAAGAAAAAAAATGAGAAAGAAAATGCAAGCAAATAACAACAAAAAGGTGAAAATACTATGTGTGATCCACATTCAGTTCCCACAGTCCTCTCTGAGTACAAATGACTCTCTTCATTACAAGCCCATTGGAATTGGCCTGAATCACTTCACTATTGAAAAAAAAAAAAAAACATGTCTATTAGACTTGATCATCATTGTTGCTGTATACAATGTTCTCTTGGTTCTACTCATTTCGCTTATGTAAGTCTCTGTAGGTCTTTCTAAAACCATCCTGTTGATTATTTCTTATAGAACAATAATATTCCATAACATTTACATACCAAAACTTATTTAGCCATTGTCCAACTGATAGGCATTCACTCACTTTCTTGCCCCTACAAAAAGGGCTGCTGTAAACATGTTTGCATACATAGGCCACTTTTACCTTTTTGTTATCTCATTGCAATACAGGTCTAGTAGAGATATTGCTGGATCAAAGTATTCATAATTTGAGCATACTTCCATATTGCTCTCCAGAATGGTTGGATCAATTCACAACTCCACCAACAATGTATGAGTATCGCAATTTTCCCACATCCCCTCCATTTATCATTATCTTTTCCTGTCATGTTAGCCTATCTGAGAGGTGTGTAGTGGTACATCAGATTTGTCTTTACATTTCTCTGATCAAGAGTGACTTGGAACATTTTTATATGACTAGAAATGGTTTTAATTTCTTCATCTGAAAATTGTTCATATCCTTTGACCTTTTATTGATTTGAGAATGACTTGAATTCTTATAAATTTTAGAAATGATGCCTTTATCAGAACCCTTGGATGTAAAAAAAATTATTTCCACTTTACTGCTTCCCTTCTAATATTTTCTACATTGGTTTTCTTTGTACAAACATTTTTAACTTAATATAATCAAAATTATCCACTTGGCATTCCATCATGTACTCTAACTCTTCTTTGACCACACATTCCTTCCTTCTCCACAGATCTGAGAGGTATACTATCCTTTTTTCTTCTAATTTGCTTATAGTATCACTCTTTTTGTCTAAATCATGAACTCATGTTGACCTCATCTTGGTATAGGGTATTAGTTGTGGGTTAATGCCTATAATTTTCTGCCATACTAATTTCAAATTTTCCCAGAAATTTTTGTGAAATGGTGAATGCTTATACCAGAAGCTGAAATTTTTGAATTTATCAAGCACTAGATTGCTATAGTCATTTACTACTGTGTCTTGTGACTTATTGCCTACTCTATTTGTTAGCCAGTATCAAATGGTTTTGATGACTACTGCTTTATAATGGAGTTTTAGATCTGGTACTACTAAGCCATTTTCATTAGCATTTTTTCATTAATTCCCTTGAAATTTTTGACTTTTTGTTCTTCTGGATAAACTTTGCTGTTACTGTTTTCTAGCTCTGTGAAATAATTTCTTGGAAGTTTGATTGGTATGACATTAAATAAGTAAATCGATGTAGGAAGAATTGTCATTTTTTTATTATATTAGCTCAACCTACACATGAGCACTTGATATTCTTCCAGTTGATTTTATTTGTATCTGATTTTATTTGTATGGAAAGTGTTTTGTAATTTTGTTCATATAGTTTCTGACTTTGTCTTGGCAAGTAGACTTCCAAATACCTTATATTAACTAATTTTTTTTTGCTGAGGCAATTAGGATCAAATGATGTGCCCAGGGTCATACAGCTAGGAAGTGTTAAGTGTCTGAGGTCAGATTTGAACTCAGTTCCAAAAGATATTGAAATAAATGTAGCAAATGCCATGACATAAATTGCTGTGTCTCTGAAATGCTGGTATTATAAAGATTTCTCAGGCTCTATCACATTTTTAATTCAAAGAAAACATTTTTAAAACTTTTGAATTTTAATATATTTGTATAGTTCAGAACTCTGAGCTCTGGACTTATACAAATCTAATCAAATCACCAAAATATCACTATCTTTTTGGCTCAGTTTACCCACCTGGTGTTTACTCTGTAAAATTTCAGAGTTTCCTCTCCCATTTTGTATCACATGGATAGGGATAAAACAATGACCCCATATTTCATACAAGAAACAAATGTTGTTGCACATCTTTTGATTTTGAAGAGAAATAATGATGTCATGTAGTAATGTCTCTACTTGTAACTTAATTGAATTTAAGTGACACAAAGTTGTCAATCTCACTCATTTCTAGAATCATTGAAGTCATAGCAAAAGAAAAGTCAGGAAAACTGACAATGGTCCAGAATGCAGTGAATGACTATGGCATCTTTGATATCTGACCGAGCTCTAACCACTGTACAGCACCTGCTTCAGCCACCTTCATGGCTGTCAGAATGAATTGTTCTAGTCTGCTCATTACACAGAAGACAATGTTCTCCTAATTCACTGATGTTCTTGAGGTTGTTGGTTACTCTAATCCTTGTTCAGTCCACATAGCAAGATGATTTTATCTCAGTGTAGCCACTACATATGGAACAACTTCTAGGAGTTACAGATAAGAGTTTAGTGAAAGGTGAACATCAAAAATGGACAAGCAGCCCTGAAAAGGACTCAGCAGCCTTCACACCAGACTTACCAGTCCTTCTTAAAAACTGCTATACCTTAAGATAAAATATAGTTATTAGCTGTAAGCTATCCTTTATTCCACCAGATATAAAATATTAAAAAAAATCCAAGGTACTTTCAAAGAATTCCATAATGAAACATATAATGATTTATAATAACTCATTAATAACTAATATATTAACCCACCTTGGTGATTCCCAATATTCCTGAGGATTCTAAAGTGCTCTAAACTAATAGAATCTCCTCATTATGAAATTTCATCATTTTAGGATCACTTTTCACTATATCCATTACCTAATTTAGAGGGTAGAACAGTGTATTGTTCAACCTATATTCAAGGAGATGAGACAGGAAAAAAGCTTCTCACACATCTTCTCATTTCTTATTCAGCTGCATTTATTTTGGATTTTTTAAACTTAATCACTATGCCAGTTTTCTTTTGGGTATTGTCTTCCCCCATTATACTGTAGCTCCTCAAGGACAACAGACTATCATTTTTCATATTTATATTCCCAGCACTTAGCATAGTGGTTGGCAGATAGAATTTAATAAATGTTTATTGATTATTGATTATTACTTGCATTGACAGAAGATTGGGGGATAATAAAGAGAAAAAATAAATAAACAACACCTAAGATAGCGGGACTGATGCATGAGATATTTTTAGAAACATTAATTATGAAGATAGTAATGGTAGTGAGAGTTGACATTGACATATTAATTTATGATTTCCTTCATATGAATTTTCTAATGTGATTCTACTCACCACTTATCTCACAAGATAAGGTTGTAATCTTTTAGTCCAGGTCTGTGATTTGATGTTGTAGAGAAGTCCCAATTTGCTAATTCTCTTTATTTATTGCATAAAACAATGTGTCTTTAACCTATATTCTTAGAGAGTTATATGACTCCTCATTGTCATACAGGTAATAACTGTAAGAGGTTATATTCAAACCCAGTTCTCCACTGATTTGTAGTTTAGTATTTACTTCACCCAGGTCATTTTCAACTTTCCTGCTTTTACTATTCCACCTTCCAAACCAGATCTCATTTGAGACTATATCTGGGATAATGAAAAATCCTGACTCTAAACACCCTGGAATGATCTATCCTCATTTTCACCTTGGTTATTTTACACACCATATCCAAGTATGATATCACCTTACCTCCATATGTGTATGTTGTTGCTTCTTAATCCTTAATTTAAGAATTATAATTAAATCAAGAATGCTATTGCCTCTGGAAAGAGTATTTTAATGTATAGCTTATTTCTTTCTCATGAGGATTAAGTTCATATGAAGGCAGGTACTATTTTATATATGTATTGCTGGCTTTAGGTCTGTACTTAATGCATAAGTGCTTAATAAATACTTCATTCTTTCATTTATTCATTCATTTATATATATGCACCATTACTTACACACATATAACTTGAATCTCAAGGCCAACTGAAATTATTTCTTTTTTTAATTGAAGTAGCTGAATGATTTTAATTCAGTAAGGGGCAGAGTAGAGTTGATGAGAAAGAGATAAGAGAGTTCCAAGCACTTCCAGTGTCTTTGGTATCTTTGGATTCAACAATCACTTTGGGTACTACTGGTTACTCTGGAGGAAAGAGTAAGGCTAGTGACTTTTCACAGTCCTCCACTTTATTTCAATTTACTTTCAAGTCATGGCAACGCCTTCCTAATGTTGTGGTCCTCTTCAAGAATGAAAAGGACAAATATCAAGTACCCATCAAATACAAGTTTCATGATGAACATACATTGGAGAATACAATGAAATTTGTCCAAGTCTGCAGCAAAAATAAATAAGTGAGGGGCAGCTAGGTGGCACAGGGGAGGACCTGAGTTCAAATCTGGACTCAAACATTTAACACTTCCTAGCTCTGTGACACTGGGCAAGTAACTTAACCCCAATTGCCTCAGCAAATAGATAGATAGATAGATAGATAGATAGATAGATAGATAGATAGATAGATAGATAGATAGATAAGGGAAGGTATACATAGAAGAATGCCCAAAAATACAGAATGAAGAAGCTGTCTGATTGGGAGCAAGGTAATTCAATTCAAAATCTGTGAGTAATGGACATTAAAAGACAATTTTTGCATTACTTGACCTAAATGCATACTATCTCCAGTTTTGAATTGATGAGCTACATAAAGACAATGGAACAACTTTCTTCCTTCTAATCTCAAATTATGACCTAGTCTTGTTGAGAGTTCACTAAGATTTTCATTTTTAATGTGCCCAAAGTAGTAGAAATTTCAGGGTATGACATGATTCTCCTTAAAGCTGGCTTTTCATCCATTCCACAACCAAGTATATCCAAAACTAATAAAATATATTTAATAATCATTCCCTTAAAATAGTCCTTATGGGAAACAAATATTGTAAATCTATATTTTTTGTACCACTATTCTGATTTCAAGGTATACTTAGCTGAAATTTCCAGCAAAGGTAAAAATATTCTTTCAAGAAGTTTATATCAAATATATATAAAAATTTATGCAAATAAGTTAAGAAGGGAAGTCATCAACTAGGAAAATAATCTTTGCATAAAAATTTTTGGTAACAGTTTGGTTTATATAAATAACAAATATCGAAGGCTATAAACCATTCCCCAGTAATGTGAACAAATTGTTCACAAAAGAATTCCAATCTCTAAACAATCATATAAAATATATTCTGAATTGTCAATGTGAAAAACTAAAATAAGCAAGAGTCAAGTGGGCATCCGACAAATTGGAAAAGATGTCAAAATTGGGAATAATAAATATTGGAGAATTTTTAGAAAGATGAGGACTCTGTTTTACCAGTAAAAAAATTGATTTTTTCTAGTCATTACTGGAAATAAAATTGGGATAATGTGAAGTGATTAAAATGCCTATACTTTTTAAGCCCAAGATTCTACTACCAAGCACCTACCCAAAGGAGGTCAGTTTTTAAAAGATATGTCCCATAGACACCAAAATTTGTAGCAGTTCTGTGAGTAAAAGTAAAGAAATTAAACAATGTAGATGCCCATTTATTTTAGAATGCCTAAACAAGTTGTAATAAAGAATAATAGAATGTGACTGCATTAAGAAATGGTGAGTTAGATATAGGTGATGTAGTGGATAGAGGGCTTGATTTGGAATTGGGATGACGTGCTCAAATACTGCTTTAAACAATAGTTGTATGATTCAAGACAAGTCATTTAACTTCTTATTATCTTTGTTTCTTCATTTATAAATTGGTGATAAAACCATAACATTTACTCTACAGGGTTGTAATAAGATTTAATACATAAAGTACTTTCTAAACTTTAAATCTGTAGAATTCTAGAAATTCTAAAAATACTTTCATACAAAGTAGCTTGGGAAGATTTATCTGACTTGATTCAAAGAAAGTAAACTAAACTAGGAAAATGATTTACTCAGTAGAATCAATAAAGTGAATGGGATGAAAAACTAAAGTGATTAAAACAGAAAAAAATATGAGAAAAAAGCTTTCCTCATTTGTTGGCAAGTGTGTTCTCTTGTATAGTCTTTGCAAATTATGGATATGAGACACAGCAGATAATTTCAGGATTTTTTTCTGAAGAAATATTAATTTTGATAAATCCCTGTCCCTCTTTAATTTTATTACAAACAATGACTGAGAGGGTGTGGGGAAGTATTATTTTGGGGAATAGAATTAAAATATATAAATTAAAAAGTACTTAAAAGAAAGAAGGGGTAAGAATTGCAACTTAGTTGGGAGTTGGTAAAATGCTTTGGTAGTGTAACATTATTTTCAAGAAACCCTCCTATTGAAACTATCTTTTTTTTTTAATGGAATCCTGAAGTGTTATTTTTATTATCTTCCTTGAAGAATTTCTGATAGGACTAAGATAAGTAACTAAGAGACTACATAACAAAGAATTAAATTCTTAACTGTGATATCTGAAGGTAGGCTAAGAAAAAAGAACTAAGTAATAATTTCTTGAGAAAACTCAATTTAATGTATGTCTTGCAAAGATCTAATTGACAATGGAATATATATGTTATATATATATATACATATATAATTTTAGTTTATTTAGACATGTATATATATATATATATACATATATAATTTTAGTAATCAATGCAGAAATAAAAAATACATTGAATGAATAAGGAAAGGATTTAACAGCACATAGAAAAAGGGAAAACACTCTACCTAAGAAATAAATATTGGTGCATAAAATTATACCAGTAATTCGTAAATTATGTGGATTATAATAGCCAATTGTTGATTGACTATGGACATAATATTCTTGGTTTATCAAAGAGTTAGAATTTTAGATTTTCTTTGATATAAATGATCATGATTCTGATATTATTCAAGCAAGATATTTTATATTTGATATAAGTTGTTTTTTTCTTCACACACCTCTTCTGAATGTTTTCTATTCTGATTTCTTTGATTTTCATACTTTTAGAGCATGTTTTTGTTAACACCAAAGTTTTGCATTTTTGTTTTTGTTGTTTATTGTTTTTTTGTAATATATTGTTTTTAAAAATCAGTTTGACCTTTTGAGTATCTCTCTTTTTTATTAATTGCTTCAATAATATTTATATATCTGTTTTCTAGATTGTATTAAATACTTTCTTTTTCAGGTACTTTAGTGATAGAATATTCAAATAAACTACTAGACATATTGATAATATATTCCTATAATATTCTTTTTCACATGGATTCCATAGTGCTCTCAATTTGATTTCTGTCATTAGGAATATTCCTATATAGTTCCATCATCCCCATCTCCTTTCTATTATACTTAACATAGTTATGACAGCAGTAGATTTTGTTGTGAATAGGCAATGTCATTCAGTCACTCCCTTTGACCTAGAGATTCTACCATGAGGCACCTACTCCACTATTAACTCACAAGATCACCAAATAAGAGAGTGGGAGGAAGGGAAAAGAATCTACTTTGTTTTAAAAGCCAAATAGGGCATTTTATATTTACCTTACATGTATTAATGAGTCATTCTACTAGAGTATGAGTGTGTAGTGTATGTGTGTGTTTAATAAAGCATGTTGTTTCATATTGTGTGGTCAAAAAAAAGCAAACAAATACTAGATCTTTTACTTAAATCTTTTCTGTGAGAATTAATTATCTGTGCAAGTTTTATCAAGTAAGCTGATTCCTTCAGATCTGTTTCCTTATCTGTCAAAAAGGAAATTAAACATAATGAACTCTAATTCCATTCATACTCTTAATCTATGATTGATGTTTTTGAGGTCCAGCACCAAATGATGGGATTGACACAAGCACCAAATGTTGAGTTTCAATAATGTGATGAATTCACAATGGTCATTCTCTGTGGCAAAAGTCAGGTTTATTTAGAAGAGGTTACAGACAAAGAGATAAGATAAGAAAAGATAAGATAATGGAATGGTAAATATGAAACAGAATTTGTAGAGCAATAGTGTTAAAGATTTTGGAAGTATTCATTAAAAAAATATGCCATTAGGTATGAGTATGTCACCAATCATACCTAGGATTTCATCATGATCTTGTCAACATTAGATTTGTCAAATGGCTAATACCACTTAAATGCTATACTACATTGCTTAGTCATTTTCAATTTAAATAAGTTCAGTTGAACTTACTGTCACATCTTCAACTAACTTGATCCAAATTTACATTAAATATGCCATGGTTTTAGGAAGACAGAAACAACAATAATTTAGACAAGAGATATGATAGTTTCTCACATAGAGGACTAGT
The DNA here is from genome assembly GCA_023553655.1 of Myrmecobius fasciatus. Taxonomy (NCBI): domain Eukaryota; kingdom Metazoa; phylum Chordata; class Mammalia; order Dasyuromorphia; family Myrmecobiidae; genus Myrmecobius; species Myrmecobius fasciatus. The sequence continues at coordinate 9,083 of JAJPUD010008642.1, read as the reverse complement.
TCAGAAGAAGAACTCACTTCCAGTCTTATTCAGACATTTATTGGTTGTATCATCCTGGACATGTTAAGAATCAGGTGACTTTTTAAGTTGCAAAATAGTTTTAAATCATAAATTAGTAAAAAAGAGTTTCTTCTTAAATAATTCCTTGTGCTATGGATTCAATCACATGTTTGAACAAAATAAGGCAGAAAAATGAGTATATGTGCATATCAATTCATATATATGTTTCATAGCTCTAAAATGGATATATAGTATAATTTAAAGTTATGAAAATCAATGCATCATTTTCGAAGAAATGAAAATAGTTTATCTGTCAGAATTTCTAATAAAAAGACAAAAGCAAACCACAGGAAAAAGAATTGTATTAATAATTTTATAGTTTTTTTAATATTTCCAGAAATGTCTGTTAAATATTTCTGTGAGTTGATAATTTCTTTGTAAACCTAAAAGTATTTATTAATTTCAGTTGCTGAATTTATTAGCATAGTGCTAAATATCTTAGCATATGAATAAGGGCATTTAAGGTGGTTTAAGTACCATTTTATAGACCAAAAGCTGTATACTAAATTGGATCTTTATTGCACTGTGTTTTAACAAGCTGCTAATTATGTTTCTAATGGTTTGTTAAAGTTTTACAATGCCCTATTTGCTCTGTGAGCTGGTGCTAGTATGCCATGGAAAAAATAGACTCATGCTTGAGGGAAAAAAAAGCCAAGGTTAAGCAAACCACTAAAAAATAGATTTCCAAACCTGGATTTGATCCAGACTTTTTATTTTTAATTTATTTTTAACACCGTGGTTCATACTACTGTTCTTTTATAATTCTACTAGTTGCCATGTCATCATTCATTTTAATTTGAACAAAGCCTTAAATAAAGGACAAATGTTAAATAAGCAAACATATGCAAACACACAGTTTCATCTAGTGAAATCTGGGATTCGAAATATACTGTCAGTCTCTGGACAGCTATTATAAAGGAACATATATTCAGCACAGAAACAGTCAGGCATTGTGGGTTATATGGTTGTTTACCCACATTTTTAGATAGATAATCTGCATAAAAAAAACTTTGTGCATAAATAAAGAAAATTCTTTTCCAATCTATCTGTTACCTGATCTTTTTCTAGGGGTTAGAATTCCTTCTGTAAGAGAAAAATAGGAAGGCAAGAAGGGATGAGAAAAAAGAGAGAAGGGAGGGAAGAAAGGAAGGAAGGAAGAAAAGAAAGAAAGAAAAGAAGGAAGCAAGGAAGGAAGGAAAGAAGAAAGGAAGGAAGGAAGGAATGAGGGAAGGAGAGAAGGAAGAAAGGAAGGAAAGAGGAAAGGAGAGAAGGAAGAAAGGAAGGAAAGAGGGAAAAAGAAAAGAGGGAAGGAAGGAAGGAAGGAATGTAATGCTCAGAGAAACTGAGGCAGTATAGAGATTAGAGATTATTAATAGTTTATTGATCGTGGTGGAGAGTTTAGAATTCATAGTTATGGATGAAACTGAATGAGACTCTTGTCTCAAAACATTCAGCCCCTGGAGAGTTTGGACTGGCAGCCATATTAGCCAGCCTTCTGTATCTCAAAGTATCCAGCAGCAATTTGGGATCCATAATTATGAGTCTAGATGAGACTCTTGTCTCAAAGCATCCAGCTCATGGAGCAAGGGGCTCCAAGGACTCTTATAGGACTCTGACACTCAGGGAAACAAAGGCAGAAGGAGGGGTAGAGCACTGGGGAATAGATATTCCAGGAAAGGATCATAAATTCAGTTCTGACAGGCTGGGGGTATGGAGGAAGGATCATAAATTCTGATAAGGAGCTAGGAGATACTGGGTCTGAGACAAGAAAGATATGCCCAAATATTGGAGATAAGCCATCTAGAGTTTTATGACTCTGTGGAATGCTGAGTGGTCATAACTCTGCAGCCCCAATTATCTCAGTCCTAATGGCCAGAAAGGGGGGTTGCCACTAGGTAAACTGAGGCAGAAAAACTCAGGGAAATTGGAGATGAACAATTGAGGAAAATTGAGGCAGAACAATTAAGGGAAACTGAGACAGGGGAACTGTGACACAACAGAAGGAAAAAAGGAAGAAGGAAAGAAGGAAAGAAAGAGGGAAGGAAGGAAGAAAGAAAGAAAGAAAGAAAGAAAGAAAGAAAGAAAGAAAGAAAGAGAGAGAGAGAGAAAGAAAGAAAGAAAGAAAAGAAGAAGAGAGAGGAGATGAATAAGGGGAGGAGAGAGAAAGCCAATGAGAACCAATGGTATCAGGTACTTTTCCAAGGTCAGAAAGTTAGTTGATTATTATACTCAACACCCCTTCTCTCCTCTCTATTTGTTTAATCCTAGCTTCCTTTTAGATCTACCTCTGTCAATTTATTCTAATTCTGTATCTTCCAAGGAAAAGTTGAAAATCCCCTTGAGCTCTCATAACATTGTAGAGCTTATTTTGCGTTGAGAACATATTAAATATCTTACATTTTTTATATTCCTACCCTTTCTCTCACCCCAATATTTTAAAACACTTAATGAGAGAGAATATTTTTGTATCACCACTATATAGAATATTTCCAGTATATAATGTGTCCAAAAATCAGTTAACTATATTTTTTATAAATTGATATTGGCATATTTCATCAAACTTTAAGCTGATCCTACATTGTTGAGGCAAACTTTTTTATTGTAGTGGGTTTTTTATTTGTAATACATATTGCTTTATGAATCATGCTGGGAGAGAAAAATCAGAGCAAAAGGGAAAAACAAATGGAGAAATTAAAAAAAAAAAAACAGAAAAGAGAAGTGAACACAAAGTGTGTTGATTTACATTCAGTCTCCTTAGTTCTTTTTCTGGATGCAGATGATATGTTCTGTCCTAAATCTATTGGGATTGCTTTGGATAACTGAACTACTGAAAAAGAACCAAGCCTTTCATGTTGATCTTCATATAGTCTTGCTTTTACTGTGTATGATGTATTCTGGTTCTGCTAGTTTCTCTCAGCATTAGTTCATGTAAATCTTTCCAGGACTTTCTATAATCAGCTTATTCATAATGTTTTATATAACAATAATGTTCCATTATCTTCATCTACCACAACTTGTTTAAACATTCCCCAACTGAAGAACATCCACTACTTTTCCAATTCGTTGCTACCACAAAAACAAACAAACAAACAAACAAATAAAAAAAAACTACTATAAACATTTTGCACATGTGGGTCTTTTCCCCTCCTTTAGGATTTCCTTAGGATACAGACTCAGTTGGGGCACTCCTGGATCAAAGGATATGCTCAGTTTTATAATCTTTTGAGCATAGTTCCAGATTGCTCTCTAGAATACTTGGAGCATTTCACAACTCCATCAACAATGCATTAGTGTACCAATTTACACATCTTTCCTCCAACATTCCTCATTAACTTTTCCTGTCATTTTGGCCTATCTGAGAATTGTTAGGTGGTAGCTTGAAGTTGTTTTAATTCGCATTTCTCTAGTCAATAGCGATTCAGAGCATTTTTTCATATAGCTATAAATGGTTTTAACAAGATCATCTAAAAATTAATTATCTGTTCATATTTTTGACCATTTATCCATTGGGGATACCCTCTCCAACTTTGCTTTTTGTATTAACTTTATTCAAATCTTACTTCAGAAGCCACTTACGAAGGGAAGCTTTTCCTGATATCCTAATCATTTGTTCTTAATTATAGCAAATTTTCTTATCTCTGTAGGAAATCAAGTATCCAACACTATTCGGAAGTAATAAGGACCAAGTGTTGTCAGTTAAAACTTCATCCCTTTCACTAAGTGCATCTGGGGTAAATTTGAAGCTCCCTGAGTATTAAAGAGCTTTTCCTTCTTTCCCTTTAATTCTATCGGTTATGGGAGATGGTACAATTTCCATAGCCTAGGATTTTTTTAAAGCTTTTTATTTTCAAAATATTTGCATAGATAGTTTTCAACAATCATCCTTGAAAAACAGTATGTTCCAGCCAAGATGGCGAGTGAAGACATGATTCTCTGTGTCCTCCTCCGATCTTCTCTCAAATCAACAATAAAATAAGCCTCTGAATTGATCTTCAAGTCAACGACTCCAGAAATATTAGGCCACTGCTTGCAGATATCTCTGAAGAACTCATATCTCATATCAGGTCTGTTTAACTCGGGCAGAGGAGTAAACAGTTTACTCGGTGCAACCCGGAAGTGAGGGTGGGACTCAGCTCAGCATGGCAGAAACTCCAAATTCCAAATTCCAAACACCTGGAATTTATCTGAGGCATTCAGGACACGTTGCCCTGACTGGGGGCAGGTGTTGTGGCAGATTTGACTTTTTTAAGGAGTACTTCGGGCAAAGTCCTAGCCCCCACTGGCCCACCACTTTGAGTTGAGCAGAATTGCCTCAGGGCAAACACAGATTCCACTTCTCTAGCCTTAAACAGACCCCCACACTATCTAAAAAAATGAAGAAGCAAAAGAGAGCTCTCATCATAGACAGCTTCTATTGAGAAAAAGAAGGGCTGACTCCAGATCCTGAGGTTCCTGTAGATAAAACTCCAGAGCTTCCGTCCAAGGACCATCACTGGTCCTCTTTTCAAAACACCTTTCTGGAAGATTGCATAAAGAATCTCAAAAGAGATCTGGAGGATAAATGGGAAAATAAAATGAAATCAGTGCAAGAAGGATACAATATTTTGCAAGAAGGACATAATGCCCTGCAAAAGAGATATAAAAAAGACACCAATTTATTGAAAAACAAAATTGATGAATTGGAAATAGACAATAATGTACTGAAAAATAAAATTAGTGAAGTGGAAAAAGAGTGCAATGAACAAAAAAAATTCAATTGGCCAGTTACAAGAGGAGCTAAAAAAGGTAACTGAAGAAAACAACACTTTAAAAATAGGAATTGAACAAATGCAAGTGAATGACTCAATAAGACTTGAAGAATCAGTCAAACAAAAACAAAAAAATGAAACATTAGAAGAAAATATGAATTATCTCCTAGGAAAAACAACTGATGTGGAAAATACATCTAGGAGAGACAATCTAAGGATTACTGGACGTCCTGAAAGCCATGATGAAAAAAAGAATCTAAACACTATCTTCCAGGAAATCCTGAAAGAAAACTGCCCTCAGGTTGTAGAATCAGAAGGCAAAATCACCATTGAAAGAATCCACCAATCACCTCCTGAAAGAGACCGCAAAATTAAAACCCCAAGAAATATTGTGGCTAAATGTCAGGACTATCGCACCAAGGAAAAGATTTTGCTAGCAGCTAGAAAGAAATAATTCAAATACCAAGGATCAATAATTAGAATCACACACGATCTGTCAAGCCTCCACATTGAAGGATTGAAGGGCCTAGAACCAGATATTCTGAAAGGCAAAGGAACTTGGATTACAGCCAAGAATAACCTATCCTGCTAGAATGAGCATCATCCTCCAGGGAAGAAGATGGTCATTTAATGATATAGGTGAATTTCACCTATTTCTAATGAAAAGACCAGATCTGAACAAAAAATTCTACCTCCAAACACAGAACTCAAGAGAAGCATAAAAAGGTAAAAAGAAAAGGACTCTTGAGAACTTTATTTCCACTATGGGGATACTGAAAGTTTGGGGGTATATTTAACTAGATATTACTTTGATAATATGAAAAAGAAAACTAGAGGGGGAAAGGTTATCATACTAGAGAAAAGAGGGAAAAAGTGGTAAAATATGATCTAAAATTAAAAAGGAGGTAAAAACAAAGTAAAATCTGATGAAGAGGCAAAGAAAACCTAATATAATTGAGATAAAGAAGGGAGGGAGATGAGCATTGTGTAAATTTTACTCTCATCAGGTTGGGTTCTAAAAGTGTATATCAGACACTTGATTTCACAGAGAAACTTGTCCGTTGCTAGAGAGAAGTGGGAGGGAAAGGAGAAAAAGAAAGGGATACACTAATATAAGGGAAAATAGAAGAATAAGGGAAAAAGAGTAAAAAAAAGGGGGGGAGGAGATCTAAAGCATGGAGGATTGTTTGGAGGAGGGGGTCATCAAAAGCAAAATACTGAGGAGGGGGAAAGAAGAAAGGGGAAAGGAAAGGGAAAAACATAACTTGGGTAAATAAGATGGCAGGAAATAAAGAATTAATTATTCTAACTGTGAATGTGAATGGGATGAACTTTCCCATAAAGCAGAAGCGGGTATCAGAATGGATTAAAAACCAGAATCCCACAATATGTTGTCTACAAGAAACACATCTAAAATATAGTGACACCTATAGGATGAAAATAAAAGGCTGGAGCAGAACCTATTAAGCTTTAGGTGAACAAAAAAAGCAGGGGTAGCAATCCTTATCTCAGATCAAGTAAAAGCCAAGATAGATCTAATCAAAAGAGATAAGGAAGGAAACTATATTTTATTAAAGGGTACCATAGATAATGTAGCAATATCAATACTAAATATATATGCACCAAGTGCAATAGCATCCAAATTCCTAGGGGAGAAAATTAAGAGAGATGCAAGAAGAAATAGACAGCCAAACTATACTAGTGGGGAATCTCAACTTTGCTCTCTCAGGATTAGATAAATCAAACCACAAAATAAACAAGAAAGAAACTAGGGAGATAAACCAATTGTTAGAAAAGTTAGATATGATAGATCTATGGAGAAAGTTGAATGGAGACAGTAGAGAGTTTACTTTTTTTCTCAGCAGTCCATGGAACCTATTCAAAAATTGACCATGTGTTAGGGCATAAAAACCTCAAAATCAAATGCAAAAAGGCACAAATAGTAAATGCATCTTTTTCAGATCATGATGCAATAAAAATCGCATGCAATATAAGGCCAGGAGAAAATAGACCAAAAGTTAATTGGAAATTAAATAATGTAATCCTGAAAAATGAATGGGTGAAAGAGCAAATCATAGACACAATCAATAATTTTATCCAGGAGAATGACAATAATGAGACAACATACCAAAACTGGTGGGATAAGGCCAAAGCGGTTATAAGGGGCAATTTTATATCTCTAGATGCTTACTTGCAGAAAATAGAGAAAGAAAAGATCAACAAATTGGGCTTATTATTAAAAAAAATCACTTGAAAAAGAACAAATTAAAAACCCTCAATTAAATACCAAATTGGAAATTCTAAAAATAAAAAGGGAAATTAATAAAATTGAGAATAAGAAAACTATTGAATTAATAAATAAAACTAAGAGTTGGTTTTATGAAAAAAGCAACAAAATAGATAAGCCTTTAGTTAATTTGATAAGAAAAAGGAAATAGGAAAATCAAATTGTTAGTCTCAAAAATGATGAGGGAGAACATTCCTCCAATGAAGAGGAAATTAGAGCAATAATTAGGAGTTACTTTGCCCAACTTTATGCAAGTAAGTTTGATAATCTAAAAGAAATGGAGGAATATCTACAAAAATATAGATTGCCCAGGTTAACAGAAGAGGAAATAAATTATTTAAATAGCCCCATATTAGAAAAAGAAATGGAACAAGCTATTAACCAATTCCCTAAGAAAAAATCTGCAGGGCCAGATGGATTTACATGTGAATTCTACCAAACATTCAAAGAACAATATGGTGCTTATAGCTAAACCAGGTAGGGTAAAAACAGAGAAAGAAAACTATAGACCAATTTCTCCAATGAATATTGATGCAAAAATTTTAAATAAGATATTAGCAATGAGATTACAGAAAGTTATCCCCAGGATAGTACACTATGACCAAGTAGGATTTATACCAGGAATTCAGGGCTGGTTCAATATTAGGAAAACTATCAGCATAATCAATTATATTAATAACCAAACTAACAAAAATTCATATGATTATCTCAATATATGCAGAAAAAGCTTTTGATAAAATCCAACACCCATTCCTATTAAAAACAATGGAGAGTATAGGAATAAATGGGCTTTTCCTTAAAATGATTAGTAGTATCTACTTAAAACCATCAGCAAGCATCATATGTAATGGAGTCAAACTAGAACCCTTCCCAATAAGATCAGGAGTGAAAGAAGGGTGCCCACTATCACTATTACTATTTAATATTGTATTAGAACTGTTAGCTTTGGCAATAAAGTAGAAAAAGAGATAAAAGGAATTAGAGTAGGTAATGAAGAAACCAAATTATCATTCTTTGCAGATGACATGATGGCATACTAAGAGAACCCTAGAGACTTTGTAGTTGAGTCTCCTAGGAACAATCCACAACTTCAGTAAAGTTTCAGGATTCAAAATAAATTCACATGAATCATCAGCATTTTTATATATTACCAACAAAGTTCAGCAGCAAGAGATACAAAAAGAAATTCCAATCCAAATAACGTATGATAGCATAAAATATTTGGGAATCTATCTGCCAAGGAAAAGTCAGAAACTATATGAACCAAACTACAAAACACTTTCCACACAAATAAAATCAGACCTAATTAAATGGAAAAACATTAAGTGCTCATGAGTAGGGTAAGCGAATATAATAAAAATGACAATAATACCCAAACTAATCTACTTATTTAGTACCATACCAATCAAACTCCCAAGAAATTATTTTTCAGATCTAGAAAAAATAGTAGCTAAGTTCATTTGGAAGAACAAAAGGTCAAGAATTTCAAGGGAATTAATGAAAAAAAGTCAGAAGAAGGTGGCCTTGCTATACCAAATCTAAAACTATATTATAAAGCAGAGGTCATCGAAACCATTTGGTATTCGCTGAGAAATAGAGAAGTCGATTAGTGGCATAGAATAGGATATCAGGACAATCTAGGCAATAACTTTAGCAATTTAGTGTTTGATAAACCCAAAGACCCCAGCTTTTGGAATAAGTACTCATTATTTCACAAAAACTGCTGGGAACATTGGAAACTAGTATGGAAGAAATTAGGGCTTGACCCACTCCTAACACCGCACACCAAGATAAGATCTAAATGGGTTCATGATCTAGACATAAAGAGTGAGGTTGTAAGCAAATTAGAGGAGCGTAGTAAGCTTACCTCTCAGACCTGTGGAGATGGAATAAATTTATGTCCAAAGAAGATCTGGAACTCTTAATTGAATACCAGATAGATAATTTTGATTATATTAAGTTAAAAAAGTTTCTGTACAAATAAAACT
>JAJPUD010008641.1:69330-85990 GCA_023553655.1 Myrmecobius fasciatus | reverse complement strand
CAGTTCCTGAAATAACTCAATCAGCAGAACTGCCCCTAGGGCAAAGTTGGGACAGCTGCTTTAATTTGCCCTGGGGCAGTTCTGCTGATTGAGTTATTTCAGGAACTGGGCAGTTCTGCTGATTGAATTATGTCAGGGCTGGGCAGCTCTGCTGATTAAATTATTTCTGGTGCTTATCAGACCTGTTGTTTGATTGATTGCATTAAGGTGCTGTGTAATGGCAGCTAGTTATGATGCTCATCAGGGGTTCAGTGGTTCACAATCTATCCTCCTCAAAAGGCAGACCCTCCAAACCACCTGCCCACAATCAGGACAAATTGTTCCAAGAGGCTCCCAGAAGACTCCCAGGTGTGTGAAAAGCACAACGCTCCCACTCCTGTTCTGACTCCTGTTCCAGCTCCCTGCTCCAGCTCCCTGCCCCGGTCTCCCTGTGCTGCAGTCTGGGTTCAGTAGGCCACCCCCTGCCCCATTAAAACAGACCTGTTTTGAGGTTCTTCCAGAGTATCTTCTTCTAGAATCGTGTTGTTCTCCGGATATTGTGGATTTTTTTGCTTCAGAATCAGTCTAGAGGCTTCATATTTTGTTGGTTTGAGGGGAGGTTAGAGGAGGTTACACAGAATCCTGTCTGATCTCCGCCACCATGGCTCCACCCCCGGAAGGAAACTTGCTGAAGGTTTTAAGTAGATACTCGTAGATGACTCTTTCAAGAAGCTTTGCTATGAGAGACAGAGCAAAGATGGTAGAATAAAGTAAGGAACTCCCCTGAACTCTCCCAAATTCTCCTCCAAATAACTTTAATATACGGTATCAAATCAAATACTGAAATAATGAACAGACAAAAGGTCAAGGTGAAAGATTTTTCTAGTCCAAGGAAACTTAGGATGTCATCAAGAAATGTCTGTTTCATTAGCATGGTGGTTGGGTCTGGAGCATAGTACAACTCAAGCCATGTCATGGAAAACCAGCAGCAGGCACTGATTACTGCTGTATCTCTGGGAGCAGCAAATTCAGTACCTCTTATGCTTTAGACACTACAAAGAACCCTTTATTGTCACTGGTTGCAGCCCTGGTTGTATTGATCATATACAATTTCAGGTAGTAGTTCCAGGGTAAAGATGATCAGTAGCACACTAGCACTGGTGACTTTATGAAATCAATGTCTCTGATCATAGTTTCAGTGTAGAGAAGACTTCATGATTGCTAATCAGGATCCCTGATCTCAGATCTAAGACAAAAAGGAGAACTAGATCTTGTGATCACAGGAAATCCCCATCCCAAGGTACATTTCCAGAGCCATAAGGAATAGAGACACTTGCAGCAGCAGAGGTCAAAGACCCTAATTATACTTTCAGGGTAGAGAAGAATTCATATTATTCAATTGAAAAAAAATCTGATAAGATTGATAAGAAAAGAGGGGGTTGATATAGGGAGATTTGAGAGACAGATGAATAGAAAGATAGATGGAGACACAGAGACAAAGAGACAAAGAAGAGGAAGGCAGGGAAGGAGAGAGGGGGGAAAGGGCAGAAAAGAGAAAAATAAAAAGAGAGAGGCACATAGACAGTTGGAGGAAAATATGTAGTATATAGTAATCATGATGGTGAATGAGATAAAGTCACCCAAAAAATGGAAGTGGATAGGAGAATGAATTACTTTTAAATTATTTAATTTAAAACAAATACAAAATAGTAAAATAACAGAACCTAAGAGAAGCTATAAATATTCATTCCAAGAAAGCCTTAAATACTACATACACATTGTGTTCAGAGCTGTACATCTTTTCTTTGCTGCCTTGTAGGTTTTCTTTTGTTCTCCGCTGTGCATATTTTACTTTATTCTTTTCTTCCTCCACCTCAAGAAATCTAGAATTAAGCATGGATAAATACACATATTTATCTATATGTATACACACATATGTATATATAACAGATCAATTGATAAGATATCTGTAATCATGCACACACATATATATGCATATATATTTATATATGATCATAACATGCTTGTTTGTCCTCTGTTTCTCTGAAGGTGGATAACATTTTCCTTAATAACTACTAGTCTTATCATATTTTTCTAAACCTACTAACTCATCATTTCCTATGCTACAGCAACATTTCAACTTTATACTGTCTAGTTATTTTAAATAGTCTAAAAATATTGATCAATATAGCTGATCTACAGTGATTTTCCTAGTTTTTCTCTTTTTGATCAAATTTGTTTTAGTTTTAACTTTATGATTATTATGCCCACTTTTTTAACTTAATAAATTCTACTTCTGATCTTTATTATTATCCTGTTTCTGAGTATCTCTTTTTTCCTCTCCCTACTTGGTTCTTTCTCCTTTGGCTATTCATTTTTTTTTATTAGTAGCAAATTTTTGGTTCAATTACTTCTAATCCTGAGTTATGGGGGAGGGGGCTTCTGACCTCATATCTTTCTTCTGTTTTTTTTTTTTCTCTCTGACTTGGAACTGAAACTCAAAACTCCATCCTTCTCTAAGTGCCCATAGATAGCAGCATCCTCACCTCACTATTCCTGCATTCACTGGGTGTGTGCTGTTCTTTCTCACCAAGAGCCTCTCATCAGCACAGTTGTGCCTAATATTCCTTATTGGCAGAGCCCTTTCTATCTTCCTAGACTCAAACTCTTTGGGAAATGAAGTATCCTGTGGGTTAGGCACCTCCTAACCCAGTTAGCCCGAATGCTTCCCAATTGCCATTTCAGCTGTAGCTAAAGTATTCACATTTCACAAGAGTCAAACCTCTATCCTAGGATCTCACATTCTGTTCTATTTTTCTCATTATTTATATTTTGTTTTATTTCTTAGTCTCTTAAAACTTCATTGGATTCTTCTTGCCCAATTCTAGTTTTCAAAGAATCATTTTCTTCCTTAGTATTCTGGATCTTATTTTCATAATCTTCTAATTTTTGTTGTTCTTTTTTTGTTTTCCCTCACAACTTTTCATTTAGTTTTAAAGGTCTATTTTCAATTCTTTTTGAGCAGGTGACCACTTAATGTTACTCTTTCGGGTAGGAGAAAGTTTTTCTTGCTTCAGTCTTCTCTGAAGATGTCCTTAGCCTTTTCTTTTTCCATAGTTACTTTCTACTGCTGGATTTTTTCCTCCTTTATTGCTTGTTTTTATTTGTTTGTTATTTGTTCATATTTTTAATAAGTGTTTGTTAATATAATTACCTGTAATCCTGAGGCATGGTGGAATAGTGCCTCTTGGCCACAGGTTTTCCTTCAGTTATCCCCTCAAATTAGGAACCAAGAACTCCACTTTCCTGTAACTGTCTGCAATAAGTGGCATCCTACCCCATAACTTCTATACTCAACAAGCTTGTGTTGGTTCTTTCATACCTAGAGCTGCATCTGGGTAGCACAGCTGGGCTTGAGGTTCCTGATAGGCAGAGTTTCCCTCAATCTTCCCTGACTCAGAAAATGAATTCTCCACACTCTCTAGGAAGTGAAAATTCATGTGACATGGGCCAGGACTACCTCCCAACCAAGAAAAGCCTCAGGACTCACCTTTGCTGTTTTAGAGGAAATAGCCTGGAGTTGTTTACATGTTAAACAGACCAAACTTCCATCCTAGGATCTTTAGATCTTCCCTGATTGTCCTAGGAGGGTCATTGTTCTGCCTCATCTCTTGTTAGTTTTGATCACTCTACGTTTGCTCCAAGGTGCTGTTTTTGTCTTGTTTGTGAGGGAGATGTGCAGAGCTTGGAATCACCATGTGCTCTGGTATAACCCAGGTTAAACAGAAGCAGTCAGACCCCTACATCCTCTGCAAGAGCAATCCAGTAGCTTCCAGATGCCCACATGCCTCAGCAAAGCCCCAAGCAAATGGACATCTTCTAGGGGGAAAACAACCCTTTCTCCAGTATAGCCCCAGGGAAGCACAGAAACACACCATCCAGTCTCAGGATATGCCAGACACTACCACTAGGACCCCAATCTAGCACCAGGTAAGCTAGCAGACCCCCACCAACCTCCAAAACAGCTAACAATCTTTCACCCCAGCCCTTAAGCCAACACTACACACATGGGCATCTAGTGTACCTCAGGATAACATGAGTGCAGTACTAGAAAAACAACTAGGGCCTGTAGCAACCAAGAGAAGAAACCTGAAACAGTAGTCCTTGTACCCAAAAGCAGAGCTCCAATTTAAAAGGAAGGATAAAAGGGAGAGAGAGAGAGACAGAGAGACAGAGAAAGAGACAGAGACAGATACAGAGAGAGATGGAGAGAGACAGAGAGAGAAGAGAGAGAAAGATGGAGAGAGACAGATAGAGACAGATAGAGAGAGAAGAGAGAGAGACAGAGGAAACAGAGACAGAGACACAGAGAGAAAAAGATGCACTCAGAGACATAGAGAAAGATACAGAGAGATTCACAGACAGACAGATAAAGACAGACAGACAAAGACACACACAGAGAGACAGAGAGAGACATATACACCCAGAGAGACTGAGAGAGAGAGAGAAAGAGAAAGAGAAAGGAGCCAAAAATAACAAAAAAAAAATGACCATAGAAAGTTATAATGGTGATAGAGGTGACCAAGACATGAACCAGAAGAAAACAACAATGTCAAAACACCTATGGGAAAAACCTCAGAGATAAATTGGAAGTGGTTTTAAGCGCAGAAAGCTTCTGGAAGAGTTTAAAAGGAGCTTTAAGATCATATAATAGAGGTAGAAGTAACACTGAAAAAAGAAATTAGAATTATGTATAATAATTATATTAAAAAGAGTAAAAATCTTAGGAAACTGCTTAAAAACTAGAATCATCAAATGGAAAAGGAGATATAAAAATCCAGTGAAGAAAACATTTCTTCGAAGAGTACAATTGACAATGGAAAAGAAAGAACAAAAGTCAATTGAGGAAAATAACTGAAAGGTAGAATTTGGCAAATGAAAACTAATGCCTCAATTAAATGTTAAGAATCAATAAAATTCAAAAGAATGAAAATATGGAGAGATGATATTAGAATAACTGCACTACTTAAAAAACAAAGTCAAAGGGAAGATTTGGACATCTTTCAAGTAATTATCAAAGAAAACTGCCCTGATGTCCTAGAACCAGAGGGGAAAAATAAGCACTGAAATAATTCCCTGATTACCTCAGAAAAGAAATCTCCAAAAAAAATTGAGGAACATTATAACCAAACATCAGAACTATCAGGGCTAAGAAAAAAATACTATGTGTTCAGAAATGTCAAATATTGTGTAATCATAATCAAAATTATACATATCCTGGTAGCTGTAACATTAAAGGACAAGAAGTCATGGAGCATTATATTCCAGAAATCAAAGGAGCTAGGACTGCAACTAGAGATCATCTGCCCAGTGAAATTAAATGCAATATTTCCAGAGAGGAAATGGTCATTTAGTGAAATAGGATTTCAAGCTTTTGTAAGAACAGGATCTTTGTCACCACAATAAATTTCTGTGGTCAAAATTTTTTTTTCTATTGTCTGCTCACTTTCCTGGCTTATTCCTTAGTTTTTAACTCTTTGTTAAAGTAGAGCTCTGCCCCTTTTTGGAGTGGCAAGAACCTGGAAATTGAATGAAAACCCTTCAGTTTTAGAATGACTGAATAAATTTATGGTATATGAATGTTATGGAATATTATTTTGTTCTGCAAGAAATGACCAGCAGGATGATTTGAGAGAGGTCTGGAGAGACTTATTTGAACTGATGCTAAGCACAGTGAGTAAGAGTAAGGAGAACATTGTATACAGCAACAGCAAGATTATATGATGATCAATTCTGATGAATCTGGTTCTTTTCAAGAAAGAGATGATTCAGGCCAGTTCCAATAATCTTGTGATGAAGAGAACCATCTGCATCCAGAGGGAGGACTATGGGTACTGAATATAGATCACAACATAGTATTTTCACTCTTTTTGTTGTTGTTTGCTTACATTTTGTTTTATTTCTATTTTTTTCCTTTTTGTTCTTATTTTTCTTGTTCAGAATGATAATTGTGAAAATATGTATAGAAGAATTGCATATGTTTAACATATATTGGGTTACTTGTGTCTACGGGTGGGGTGGGAGGAAGGGAGGGAAAAATTTGGAACACAAAGTTTTGCAAGGTGAATGTTGAAAATTATCCATACATATGTTTTGAAAATAAAAAGCTTTGATAATTAAAAGATAAATAAATAAATAAAAATGAAAAATAAATTATGGCTCTTTCCAGGGTGAAAAGTGCTCTGTCCCAAACTTCATGGATTTTGTTTAGCTGTTTTCAGGGATCTTTTTAGGGATCCGAACACAAGACCTCTTTTCGGCCCTGGATCTATTAGAGATGTCCCCAGAGCACTGTAGCTATAAGATCTAGTATGCTAAAGCAACAGGGTCCTGCTTTGCTGGCAGTGGGGCCAGAGCAGTGCTAGTATGATCTACATTGGGATTGCATGCTGGACTCCCACCCTATTGCCGCAAACCTTTTCTGCTGACCTTCCAAATTGTCTTCATCTAAGAAATGAGCTACTCCAACTTTTGGGGGTATTCTGATGCTTTGAAGTATCTTTAGAATCATTATTTAAAGAAATTTGGAGTGGTTTGAGGGACAGGTTGGGTGAGTTCTTGCCTTTATTCTGCCATTTTGGCTCTGTCTTTTTCAATTCTATCTAAATTAATGCACTTTTTGCCATTTCAACTAAATATCAAAGAATGATTTTATGGAGCTAGAAAAAAATAACAAAATTCATCTGGAAGACAGATCAAAATGTAAAGGAAGGTGACCTAGCAGTTATAGATCTCAAATTGTAACACAAAATGATAATTATCAAAAAATTTAATTTTGGCCAAGAAGTAAAGTGGTTGTTTAGTGGATTAGATTAAGTACATAATACATAGTAGTAAATGACCATAGTAATCTAATGTTTAATAAATGAAAAGTTCCATATTTTTGAAACGAATTCATTGTTTGATAAAAACTAGCAAGAAAAGTGGAAAAAAAACTGCATAAAAAACTAGGTGGAAGCCAACATCTCATACCATGTACTGATGTAATTTCAAAATGAGTACATTATTTAAACAAATAGGGTGGAATCATAAGCAAATTATGGGAACATGGAAAAGGTTGCCTGTCAAATCTATGGATAATGGAAGAATTTATGACCCAAGAAGAGATAAAGAGCAGTAAATATTTTGATTGCATTAAATGAAAAAATATTTTGCACAAAAAGCAGTGCAATTACAATTAGAAGGAAAACAAGAAACTTTTTTGTGATTGGGAATCCTTTTATAATTTATTTTTTAAGCAGATTTTTATTTTTAAAATATCTGCAAAGGTAATTAATGATGAAAATTATCTTTGCATAATCTAGTGTTTCCAATTTTTCTTCTTTCCTTCTCCCCCTAACTCATCCCCTAGAGAGCAAGTAATCCAATATATGTTAAACATATGCAATTTTTTTAGATATATTTCTTTTTCTTTTTTTTTTTAAGAAATAATGATCTTTAATGACATTTCCCTTTGGTATAAGTGAGACTCGTGAATCGATTCCAACAAAATAAGGATAGGAGAGAGGAAGATAGAGATAAAGATACAGTCAACTCTCCATTAACCACAACTCCACAGAAGGAGTATCTTCTACCTCATCTGTATTCCTCCCACTGTCCTAGCAACAGGTACTCAATAAATACACTGATTTAAACGCTTCTCTCTGAGGCTTATATGCAGCAAAGTTAAATTCCAGCCTTTTTCCTAGGTTAAGATGAGGTCTGGTTTTCAGTCCTGGCCATTTACTGGCTATGTGGCTTTCAACAATCACCTAACCTCTAGGTATCAGTTTTTTCTCAGTTGTAAAATGGAGATAATAATGCCTATGCTACTTATCTCACAGGCTTGTTATGATGGTAAAATGATATAATAGATGAAGTCTTTGAAAAAATAAAAAGGTGCTATATGTATAAAGATAACTTTTGTGCTCAAGCAAGACAAAATTAGGAAATAATTCAGTTGCAAAAACTATAACTTCCTAACTAAATAAAAAAATATATGGGAATTATCCCCAGCTATAGATAACCATTACACCTCAAATTAATGCAGAAAATTGAGAGTTGACTGTATAGAAGAACCAAACACTGGATTCACTGTCCAACCCAAAGGAGTTGGAGAGGCTACAAGGGGCTACACTTTGGCTGTAAAGTAGGATAATGTGCATGCAATGCTGGGGGTAGGGTAATGAACGTTTACAGAATGTATATACAGACCCCTGGAATAGGGGGGCCTGGGCAGGAGGCACTCTGTGTATGTGGCAGAGGAGAGGATTGGGGACTGGACATTCAGCTCCCCTTGGCCAGGAAGCAGGGTTCTGGGCTAGACTCTGAGAACTGAACGTCCTCTTTGATGAAGGACAAGCAACTACATCTGCCCCTTGTCTTCTAAGCCCAGTCTGGGGGAATCAGGCTAAAAAAGGGCTGGTAGAACACGATTCCAGAGGCAGATAAGAGTATCAAACATTTCTAGCCCACAGATAAACTTTGCATAAAACTTATTTGGACCTGGCGCATGGTCAAAGGCACAAGGTTTTAAACACTAGAGAAGGAATAGAATTTTATCCCTTTGAAGAAAAATCCCATTCCACTGGAATTGTCCCCAAAATTCCTCTCTCTTGTGAGGGGGTCTTGCCTAGGTCCATCTGAGGGCCATGAGAGGCTGGCATGGGCACTAATACTCTCATGGAGGAAGAGGATTAATCCCTCATCTAGGACCTGAACCCAAGGATCCAGGCCAATTACAGATAACACAGAGTGTTGCAACCATAACATTTCCCCCCAGAAAACTTTTGGAATTGGTACCAGAAAAGTGAAAGGGAGTGTCCCGGAGGCTGAAACAGGGTTGGAAACAGGATCAGGTCAGTTATAGCTTCCGTTCTACTGGTTGCTGAAGACATAACTCACTCCCTGCAGAGATGATTGGTAGGTGATTATCCATGTAGTAGCTGATGAGGTGACTGACACTCTAGAATTGGTGATCCTTTGTCCGAACCACGCCTTCAGGATCAACAAGCAGCAAATGTTTGGGCTGGCCACTCTGCAGGCCAGTAAGGACACACTGGCCTGGGGTAGTTGTACTCTCCCGAACCAGAAAATACCCATTGAGACTCAGACGCCCTTCAGCCTCCCGCCTACTCAACTTCCCATGGAACCAAGGTTCCCCTCTGAGCTGCTCCGCCATTGCTGTTGTAGGGGCAGGTGGGGGGACCCAAAATACATCTTCAAATGGCTTCATGTCAAAGAGGTCACGTGGGGCACTGCCATTGGTAGTAGGGTTGGAAGAAACACCAGCTCCTTGCCGGACTTTTTCCAGGTTTTGGACATTGACATAGGAGAGATCATCAAATAGTTCTCTCTCTGGACCAGGAGTAGGGAGCTGTTTCCGGCACTCATAGTCACAGCCAGCAATCTGTCCAATGGGCAAAGTGGCTCCTAGGTGGCTGGTGGCCTGAGTGCCTGGGGGGGGAAGGGTCGGACGAGGAAGTCTCATGTCTACTACTCCCCCCAGAGGGAGCTCCTTCCCTGGGAAGTCATTGTAGTACTGATGGTCAGGGGGCTCCTCTTCCTCCTAATCCCAAGCTGAGCCATCGAAGCCAGCCATCCTGTCGTGGGGAGTGACAAGCTTGGGTGGGTTCCTGAGGTACTGTTTGAAGCACAGCTCAAAGGCCTGGCCAATGGTGCTGATGACATCCTGTGCTAGTCCTTCTGGACAATCCAGGATGTGGCAGGTTCTCTGATTGAAAAGATCTTTGTCAACATAGACAATATACTCCGCAGTATCCGGATTTCCACCCGATGCAAATGTGATTGACAGCATGTGGTGATTGGCAATGATCTGTTTACATTCTGCAGCCATGAGGTTGAGGCTGCTGGTAGAAACAGGGTAATGGGCATGCCAGCAAACTTTAGATTACTCCTCCCCAGTATGGAGCTGAGTGGGCGGCTACAGGGCTTTCTCCTCCGTGCAGCCCCCTTGGCCCCCGGCACAGCCTCACACACCAGACTGATGGCTTCTCTGGTGACCTGGGTACAACTACTGAAATCCAAAGCCCGCATTGACTGGAGGACCTCCACACAACCCATGTACCGAACAAGGAAACCCCAGGTCCCATGACCTTTTTGTTGGGATGCAACCAACCCCGAGTTGGCTTGTTGACAAAGCTCCCATGACTAGTCCACTCCTCACCCCCCCCAACTGGCCCCTTTCCACCGGAGTCCTCCACTGGACCCTCAGTTTGTTCATGTCCAGGGCCTAATGGGGTCTCCGCTCCGCGCTGCAGGCCGGTCTCACTCTGAGTCTAGCAGCTGCAGCTTCTCCAAGTAGACGCTCCAACTTTCTCCCCCAGCCCCACCCCAGGCCCAGCCTCCCCCGACATATTTCCACATTTATCATGCTGCCTAAGAAAAATCAGACCAAAAAGAAAAAAATGAGAAAAAAGACCAAAAGCAAGCAAATAATGACAACAGCAAATTGAAAATACAATGTTGTGATCCACATTCAGTCCTCACAGTTCTCTCTCTGGGTGCAGATGGCTCTCTTCATCATAAGTCTATTCGAAATGGCCTGAATCACCTCATTTTTGAAAACAGCTGCATCCATCAAAATTGATCATGGCATAATCTTCTTGCTGTGTACAATGTTCTCTTGTTTCTACTCACTTCCCTTAACATGAGTTTAAGTAAGTCTCTCTGGGTCTTTCTGAAATCATTCTGCTTTTCTTTTCTTATAGAACAATAATATTCCATAGCATTCATATTCAGCCATTCTCCAAATGATGGGCATCCACTCAGTTTCCAGTTCATAAGAAAAAAAAAACTTTTAAAAATTATAGCCAACTTATTTAATATAGGCCTTATTTCTCAAGTGTATAGAGAAATGAATCAAATTATAGAAAACAAATCATTCCCAATTGCTGAATCATCAAAAGACAGGAACAGGCAATTCTCAGAAGAAATCGAAGCTACATATATGTATATAAAAAAAAAAGTTTTAAGTCACTATAGATAGAGAAATGCAAATAAAAACAATTCAGATATCACCTCATACCTATTTGATTGGCTAATGTAACAGAAGAGAACAATGACAAATGTAACTGGGGATATGAAAAAATTGGAGTGTTAATGCATATTGGTGGACTTATTTAACCATGTATTTAATACTTTTAGAGAAATTTGAACCTATGCCCCAAAAGTTATAAAACCTCATATGTCCTTGTATCCAGTAATACCATTACCAAGTCTATATCACAAGAGCAAAGAAAAAAGAAAAAGGACCTCTTTACATAAAAATCATTAAGAACTGGAAATGGAAGAGATTCTTATCAGTTGAAGAATGGCTAAACAAAATTTGCCATATGATTGTGATGGAATATTCCTGTTCTATAAATAACTGACAAGAAGCATGGTTTCAGAAAAATTTGGGAAGACATACTATTTCTTTCAAAATGAAGTGAACAAAACCAGGAGAATATTGTCCACAGCAACATCAATATTATATTATCATCCATTGTGAAAGACAGCTATTTTCAGTAAAACAATGATGTAAGACTAGTTCTAAAGGACTTATTATAAAAATTGCTGTCTATTTCTAGAGAAAGAATTGATGGATTTTTAATGCATTAAAAGCATACTTTTATTTTATATTTTTTTCTTGGTCGGTATATTTTCATTAGAGTAATATGAAACTATGTTTTGCATGACTACACATGCATAATCTATCAAATTGCTTGCCTTCTCAAGTAGAAGTGAGGAAAAAATGGAAGGAGCAAATTTGAAACATATTTTTTCTTAAAATGAATGTTAAAATTGTTTTTACATATAATAGAAAAAAATGTAAAGAGATCCTTAGTTACAAAGAAGGAAGAGAGATATGAGATGATCATTACTGTGGATATATAGATCAAATGAATGTTTCCCTCCACCTCCCTCCAGGACAGGAGGACAATGACATGTTTGTAGGTAATAATCAGTAGACAAGGAAAGCTTCAAAATAAATGACACTGGACATTATAGAGGATGAAACTTCTAGAGAAGATGTGATGTAATTTGTGCATATAATGGGATTTACCTTGTTAGATAGAGGAGCTATCTCACCATATGAGATGGATAAAGGCAGTGACAGAAGTAAAAGGAATCAGAGATGTAAGCAGAAGAGGAAAGATAGGAGGAAGCTCTTATCAAATTGTTTTTTTTTCTTCATTACAATATAAAACAAGATACTCAGCTGAAAAAGTGAGAGGAGTGAAAACCATAGAAAGTTTGAAAAGTTTTGGAAAGTCAGTGTAGTGAATGGGCTAATGTCCTAATAACAATAACAATCATGGAAGTCTTAGATCAAATTGAGGTTGGAAGCAAGATGGGGATTTTGAGAGTTAAAAATGAAGTGGGAGTGTCTTTCTGCATGTGAATTCCCTGTGAAAATGCTTGAAGTAGTAGATGGAATGTTGAGTTTGAGGAACAGGAAGCAAACCTCTTTGGCTTCAAAACAGTTTGCAGAATGTGAAATGACTTAAGAAACTTAGTCTAGAGTCATATTGTGAAAGCTTTAAATGCAAGCTGAGGAGTTTGTATTTTATTTATTTAGTTTCAGTATTATACTCAGGTCCTCACTCTTTCTCACTCAAAATATCCAACAATTTTTGCCCTTTCTAGCTCCAATGTCTTTTACATCTAACTACTTTTCTTTACTCACATAGCTGCCACATTGATTTAAGCTCATATGACTTCTTATCTTGTTTATTATAAATATGTTCTAATTTATCTACCTCATCTTTCCCCACTCCATCCTACATTGCTGTCAAAATAATTTTTCTTAAGTACAGTTCTGAACATTAGACTTCCTACTCAATCAATTCCAGTGGCTTCACTATTTCCCCTATGATAAAATATAAAGTCCTTTATTTACCATATCTTTGCACTGGTTGCCTTTCTACTCTTCCCCCCCCCCAGCCTTGACTGGACTATATAACATTCTTTTCCCTATCTCACAAAATTCTTCCCTTTTTAGCTCAGCATTATTTTCTCCATGAAAGTTGTTACTTCCCCTAATTTCTAATTTCTTCCCTGCTTATATTGTTTTAGCAACTGTGCATTTATTGGAAATTATTCACTTAAAATTAATATTGTGCATATTTATAAAGCATTTGTTGTCCACTATTAGAATAATAATAGCTAATTTAATAGTGCCTAATCTATTCTCCTTAAAGGTGTCTAAATTAGTTTCCTAAACTATATTTTTTATAATTTTCTCTATTTCAATAAATGCTATGGGTTCCTTATTACCCCTATTGTCATGTAAAAACTCCTGTATTTGTTACTTAAAGTGCTCAATAACATGGATCCATGTATTTTTATCCTTATTCTACCATGCTATTCAATATAGCCAAGTGGACCTTATTGTTGTCTGACCTTCACATATAATACTCCATTTCCCTTCTCTGTGCCTCAATTGCATCCTTCGAATGTTAGTGTTTCTTTCTGTTGCCTCTTAGAATTTCAAGTATTCCTCAAAGCTCAGATTAAGTGGCCTATTCTGCAAAGTTCCTTTTTGATCTTCTAGCTGGTAATGTCTTCTCCTCTACTATACCATGGTGCCTCAGTTTTTAGGTAATAATAATAATACTTCAATTCATGGATATTTGAAAATTTGTTTAGATACCTCCCAGTTTATAATATTTATAATCTATACCATGTGATTTAATATATTTACTATACAATTTTCTACTGTTTAGTTTTAATGGATGTTATAATTCTTTTTCCTTACCCAGACTATAAACTCCTGGAATCCAGGTATTGTATCTTCCTATTAATCTCTTTCATTGTAGTCTTTGCTCAGCTGATACTGAACATATTGAAAATGTTTAAACTCAATGTAAGGGAAAATTCCTTATCAATCAAAGCTGTTAAAAAAATTCCTGAAGTTTTGGAATGTTATTAGCAATCTTTAAGCAGGAGCTAGATAGCTATTTCTTAGGAATATTGTAGAGAGGTTTTAGGGTTGGATTAGACTATTTTTGAAGTCTGTTTGATTAGTTTGTATATACTGATTCTGCATAGCATTATCTCTCTACAATGCCATGTGTCCTTTCTATAGTTCAAGTCTTCAATATCACTGCTATCTCCAAAAAATTGCAACTGGGTATAACCATTCCAGAAAATGTGGAACATATCCTCAAAGTTCCTAATTTCTGTATGTCCCTTGACCGTATAGCAATGTTACCAATTCTATCCTCAAAAGAAATAAAAGAGGAAAAGAATGTGCATATACATATATGTTATACATATATTATATGTGATATGCATATAAATATATTTATACAGGTATATTATGTTAAAAAACTAATGGTCTGCCCATTATTTGGAATAGGCTGAACAAATGATGACATATAAATATAATGGAATACTACAGTGCCATAAAAAATGGAGAAGGGGGCAGCTAGGTGGTGCAGTGGATAGAGCACCAGCCCTGAAGTAAGGAGGACTTGAGTTCAAATCTGCTGTCAGACACTTCTTAGGTGTGGGACCCTGTCTGTGTAAGTCAACCTCAACTGCCTCAGAAAAAAAAAAAAGAGAGAGAGAAAAGGATAGTTTTAGAAACCTAGGAAAACTTGAAGCAGATCCAGGAGAACAATACCAATGTTGTAAATATGAACACTTTTCCCCAATTAATGCAGTGGTCAATTATGATTTCTGAAGACTGTTTAAAAAAAAATACTACCCATTTTCTGGCATTGAGGTGATGGAATCAGGGTGCAAAATGAGAAACATAGTCAATATAGGAATTTTGTTTTACTTAACTATTCATTTTTTTTCCCCAAATAACATGAGGAAAGTGGGAAAAACCAAAGCTTGATAATTAAATAATAAAATTTTATTTTAAAATTTACTAGTTTTTGTAATGTCATTTTACCTAAATTATATTTTCATGAAACCAGTTTATGAAGTTATATATTGAATGTTGATTTTTTGGATGATCTTTTCTTGATTGGATGATTTTTTCCAACATATGAAAGTACTATATAAAATCATAAATTTCATTGATTATATAAACTTTTCATTAATTTTCTATTTTGTTATATCATCACAGCATAAAGAAGAGCCTGAGTTCTCCTTGCCTATATAACATCAGAATATAATGTCTTGTGAGTCATACATAATAGTGATAATTTTAAACAATGACTGGGTGATAGACTATGCATATATATCCTCTGAATACCTGCCTTTATTTCAAAAAGGATGTCTAACAACAGGTTTAGGAGCATGTAGAGGTATAACTATGTCCTTACTTGAGGCTCTTAGAATCCCTAGTTCGTTTTGGTGCTCAGCTGAAGGATCATGCTTTGGAGGGAACTTTTTTTATATCTCAGCTATTAATTTTTTATTCTAAGATCACCTTTCATCTTATTTGCATTGTGTATATGCCTATTATAGATGTTGTTTATGCCATTGGAATGTAAACTTCATAAGTTGGTGATTTTCATTTTTACTTTC
Source organism: Myrmecobius fasciatus (assembly GCA_023553655.1). Classification (NCBI taxonomy): domain Eukaryota; kingdom Metazoa; phylum Chordata; class Mammalia; order Dasyuromorphia; family Myrmecobiidae; genus Myrmecobius; species Myrmecobius fasciatus. Next base: position 70,483 of record JAJPUD010008641.1, on the reverse strand, counting down.
TATTTTAATCACCAGCACTTAGGACAGTTAAATGCTTGATCAATGCATATTGATTGCAAGATATCTATTTAGTATAAATTTATGTGCATACTTGTTGTCTCCTGGATAAAATGTAAGCTTGAAGAAAAGAACTGTTTCAATTTATCTTTATAGAGCTAGTGACTAGCACAATTCTGGAACATAACAATCATTTATTAAAAATATTAATTAATTTATTACAAAATCAGTTGCCATTTATACAAACAGGACACTGATCAACATAGCACAAAGACATCAATAAGAGGTTACCTTTAACCTTCTAGAGAGATCAATAATTTTTTATCAGGATTTATTAGATCAGTAACTATCTTAGGTCAGGCTTCTTCATTTCCTATGCAAATTTTTTTTTCTCTAGAACCATCTCCTATGTTCTGCTCTTTCCCTGAATGCCTATCTCTAAAGACATTAAATACCTCATGATCCTGACCATATTCCCTGTGGCATAATTCTATCTGCCTCATAACTGAAACTTATCACCTAGGACAAAGTTTCAATATATTGAACAGTTCTTAAAAAAACATACTGCAAACCAATTAGCTGTACACACACACACACACACACGCACACACACACACACACACGAGTTATATGGCAGGGAAAATTTGTATGTATTATAAGGATGTCAATCATAGTACATTACAATGATCATATACATTATATATATGTATATATATGTTTATCATAACACATTGTCCAGATTTTTTCTTTTTATAATATATGCAACAAAGTTCATAAATAATGCTCATTTACAGGTGACATTTTTGAAAAAACAATGAAACAATCAACTTGCTTTGACCAATTTTAGCTGGGGCATTTGTACATAAAAAATCTCCTTTTAATCAATATTTATAGTAACAATTCTTTTTATCACTTATCTGAGTCCAAGTCATTACAAGATCATTTTCAATAAATGTTAATTATTTTATACACATACATGTATATATATTCATACCACACACATTATATAAGCATCAATTTATCTTTTAAATATTGAAGAAACAATGCCCTCCATTTTAGGGTTCTGCAAGTGTCACATTGATGCTTATAACTAAATCTAGTAAGCATCCTATATATATATATATATATATATATATATATATATATATATATATAT